>JAFMOD010001085.1:462741-505189 GCA_019802435.1 Corydoras maculifer
TTTTTTTTTTTTTTTAAACCTTCAGGCTTAGCATATGAATATGAAAATGTGTGTGTGAGACTCTATGAAGTATAATCATGAAATAAAGTTTTTTTTGGTAACAAAAATTTGAGTGTCAAAAAAAAGGAACCCTACTGCACCTATTGTCCAAACTTTCTTTGCTCAAAGCAGGAAGTCTGCATTTCAGCCAAGTGTCCTTTAAAACCCATCACTTCTAATTTGCCTTAAGCATTAGGCTTTTCAAGCTGTGTCTTAGTTGCAGAAACAATTGCAGAAATTGTCCATTTCAGAAACAGTTTTCACTTTGATTACATTAATTAACAATTACCTAAAAATGACTGATTAAGCCCTGTACGGAGTTAAATGAATAGGCAAAAAGCTTTTATTTTCCAGCCCCAAGTCTCATATTTAATAAAACATTTGATAAAATATAGGAAATTTTAGAAAATTAAATGGTAAGCCTATACTATGAAGTAGTACATATGTTTAGACTTTCTAGTAATATAAACTCCATATATAAATAATGTGGCAAAATTATGTACTGAAACACATTCAATCAAAATCAAAATGCAGTTAAACTCACCGGTGCAGCAGGAAAGTGATCAGATAATTCATACGGCTCCTCTGGAACCCATTGCCTGTGCTCAAGACACCACAGGATCTATAACGAGGTCAAATAAAGTTAATAAGGTTACTAAAGAATATTAAATGTTCTCTTATATTTGTCTGATATATACAGACAGATAAAAAAAATAAATGACTGAACTAATGAGTTGTTACTTTCTAATAGCACAAGCTTTACTTCTGGCAAGTTTCTATACAACTTTTGCTTGTGTGGTGAAGCTTTTGCTTCCACAAAAATAGACACAATTATAGACGAAAATTTACCTACTGTACATTTATCAGGTCCAAATAACCATACTGCATGTGTCTATTATAAAGTAAACATGGACATATTCATGCAACTTGTAAATATTCTAATTATATGTGTTTCACTATGTGGGATAAGTGGGATATTCAAAGCTTTTAAGAAAAACTATTTTCATCCATAATTTGATAATGTAGGCAAATAATTCCAACCACCATTTTTATTTTCAAGAATGACTCATGAACATCTGATTTGTAATTTACTCATTTGACGGAAATTTTGTTGCACCTTTTGTGGAAAACACAATAATCATAATTTTATAACAGCAGTGAATGTAGAGCAGAGAAAGAGAATCAACAGTAGACAACTAATGAGAAGCGTATAGCTGCATTGAATGACCATCACACTTGTGGCCACAAGACACTACTAGTAAGTCATATTGCTCTGGTGTGATTTTGTTCAGTCTTCTTTCAGCATCTTGCATATTTGTCTCTCATGGACGACCAGCCTTCTTTGGGGACTAACATGAGTTTGTGACATTGAAAAAATAAAAATCTCTATCTTCACCTTCATGGTTTCAGTCACTTTAAAACAGTTATCTCTTAAAACTCAGATTTGACAAATTATTAAGGAAATTAGCACCACTGAAAGTGTTCTCTAATTCTGATCAGTGGTTTTTCAAATAGCTTAATTAATTTTTTTTAAGAATATGTGCTTCAGAATATATGAGATTCATGAAATGTTTTAACTTTAAGATATCCAATTCAAAATTATTCAATCTCTTTGACGTTGACATTTAGGAAATTGTTGGTTGTTCTTTCCAGTGTACATTAGTGACACAAATGTAAAAACACTTATGCTATTAATCAGGTTAGCTAACTGACCAACCTCATTTGGTTAAAAATATATTTCCATAAAGTGACAAATTCAAATGTCAAAATTCTTGGATTTGAACCAGATTTAGAAAAATAAACCACAAAAATGACATCAAATAGTACACACCCATTCAAAGGAGAGAATCCAGCATCCTCGAGCAATGCCCAGCAAAATGTTAATGGTGCGCCGTGGACTTCCTGCCACCACATGTGTTGTGCTCTCACATACTGTGTCCACTAGAGTGAAGCTACCCAAACAGTTTACCACCTGCAGCACTGTCTGCTGTTTTCTAAAATATTAACCAGAAATCAAAACAGCCGATCAAATTAAATAAATAAAAATGTTATTGCAATTATTAATTATGTATCTATCTATCTATCTATTGGAATTATTAAAAAAAAGAATATAAAATTATGTTAAAAAACTTACTCTGTAGGCATGCTAGTCATTACTAAACTTCTATTAATCTGAAAAAGAAAACAAAATGAGCATAAGAAAATATAGTTTCTAATAAGTAAATGTGACAAAAACATAACTTTTAGCACATTTTCTGAAATTGAATTCCATTTTGTGATAAGTGGTCCCCCAGTACGCACTACAGTAAACCACACAAGAGACTGTAGCTGCATGAGAAACACATTCCGGATATATCTGCATATTTTGGGAGGAAACAAGTCCAAGGCTATGAAAGGGGGGTGAGGAAGAAGAGACAGTTTGAGTGTGGTTTAAGAGATAGCCATGCATCCCCGTTTCATCCGCCAATGTACTTAGCCCCTCAGCAGAAGTGTTAGGTATGTGTATGTGTGTACACATACACACACACACTTCCTCTCATGTTCCAACCACAGGAAGTTAAGGGTACAGCTCCATCAGCACAGAACGAAGCCAAAACAGTTCCAAAGTACATAACATGTTTATAGATATGCTTATTGACAACTGTATAGCCAGGTGTGCAGTTATGTACATGTTAAAAGCTCAACAAGCTGCTTCAAATTAACCAAATATGCTCTTTAAAAAATAGGCAGTCCATTAATCATCATTTTTATATCACACTAAAATGTCGGAAATGTGTTTCAACAGAAAATAAATAATTTAGATGTCAATAAATCTGTTTAAAATTTTCTTTCTAAATAAAAAAAAAAGAAAAAAAATTGGTATATTGTTCTGCTTTTATGTTGTGACTGAGACATTTAGATCAAAGCCACAAAAGTTATCGTAATTCATTAAAATCTGGGTCACTAAACAAATAAGTTTTATATATATATATAGGGGTGGATTTACCTTTGACTGGTGAAACTACATACAGATTCAGTAAATATTTTTCACTGTCCCATTTATAGTATATGTACTAGTGCGTTTGTTGAAATTTTTGTAGCTAGGATTTCAGAAACGATGGGGGGGGATGTGATTTTAGGTTTTCCAAAGTTTGTGGGTATGACAGTCAGTACCAATAACCATTACTTCAAGTTTACATCATTGGATAAATTCTATTGATATATCTATTGAAGAATGTTGTAGGGCATATCATTATTTGATAGATATGTAGCTATGGTTTAGTATTGCTGTTAGTTGACCAGATTGCATGGGCTTTGGTTTAAAAACAAATGTATGTTTAGGAAGTAATGGTGAACGTTTATGTTATATTTATTTGGTGTTCTATACAAAACCAATTTGTTTTCTTGCAAAAACAAAAGGAAATCGGGTGATGGGTTTGGGACAATTTGTATAATTAAGAATCAAGTGGTTCCAGGTTTGACTATTGTTGAGTCCTAGGGGCTGGCTATGTTTTGGTTTGAAGCTTTTCTTGTGCTCTAATCAGTGATCAAAAATGGCTTGGGTTCAATTATAAAAACTTTAATATTAGATTATAACCTTTTTTAGTACCATAATGTAAAAATTCATTTTGTTATGCACAGCAAAGATACAGTACTGCACGAGTAATTATTGCAATATTTTAGAGCAAGTTGTTGCCACTGATTGTGGAGCGGTAGTTCTTTTGCTTTTACACAAGAGCTATCCACACAGGATATCCTGAAGGCCCCTGATGCTAATCTTAGCCTTGGTGGCAGACTATGTACAAGTTGTAAATATGATTGGCTTTGAATTATATATAATGTCATAGTTAAGACCGGAACTGTAGCAATGCTTCATTTAGATACAGTGAGGAAACTAAGTATTTGAACACCCTGCAACTTTGCAAGTTCTCTCATTTAGAAATCATTGAGGGGTCTGAAATTAGCCAGTCTTCAAACCTAATCTCTATAGAAAATCTATGAAAGGCGCTCATGCTGTGTTTCTCAGCGACAGCCCAGTAACCTGGCTGATCTGGAGAAGATCTGTATTGAGGAATTGGCCAAAATCCCTGCTGCAAATGTTTGCCCTCTGTAATTGCAAACAAAGGCTATGGTACCAAATTTTAACATAAATTTCCACAGGTGTTCAAATACAAATTTTTAGCAGTAACCTACAAATAAATTATTTAAAAAATAATAAATTGTGATTTCCAGAATTTTTTAAGATGAAAATTTCAGACCACTCCATGATTTATAAGTTGGAGAACTTGCTGAGTCGCAGGGTGTTCAAATACTTATTTTCCTTACTGTATTTCAGTAAGTAGAAGTCTGCACCTCATTTAATACATGTGGTACTCATGTAGTATGAATGAGAACACCCCATTTAAAATATACATTTTTAAATCAATCTCATAAAACACAAGAACTATTTTCAAATTTTCATAGAACATTTGTTTAACCCATAACATGAAAGTAGGTTTACTAATTTAAAATCTTTGGCTTCACTTAAATTGATTGATGCAAAAACGAATACATCCAACATTAAAAACTGCATTCTATATTTATGATCTCTATAAACCTAAGAACAGCACAAAGTCTTCTATGCATGACACATTGCACCATCTACCTTTTTCCATTCTTTAAGAATGACCACTTTCAGCATGCTGGATGGATGGAGAGTGCTGCTTAACTCGTCTCTTCAGAATTCCCTATAGGTGCTCAAAGGGGTTCAAATAAAGAGACATACTCGGCCACTGAATCATTCACCCTTTTCCATTTCAGAATTTTCAGAATCTATATCTTGGTTATGTTGAAAAAGTGCACAACATGGAGCTATACATCTGAATTCACAATGCCATGAATGAAATACAGCTCTCTGACACCAGTAGTATTCATGCAGCCCCTTTTGAGGTCACGGCCAGAACTACATTTCACTGTTTACACCATGCATTTCTTTGTACTCCTCACCTTTGTGACTTCATACTGTTTAAAAGCCATTTAAATTGGTCTCTTTACTACAGAGTATAAAATCTACATTCAGGCTTTTGGGCATTAGGATTAGAAAACACTTTCTTCACAAAAAGTCAAAAAGAAAAGTGCTGCCATTGCTGACAGTATGAAATGGAAAGGGGTTTTCTTCATTAAATAACACTTTTATTGTCAACAGTCTGCTGGACACCTGTTTACTGAATAAATATACTCCAAATTGTTGTTAATTGGAATTTCGTAGTCTAGATATTAGCTTTTCTCCATAGACTTTTCAGAAAAATATACGTTTGTGAATTAACTGATCTTGTTTTCAATCAAATGTATTTTTTAATATAGCATCCCAAGATTTTCTTTCTGACATATCTTTTGAGCCCTGTATGTTCAAGTTGATGTTGCTCACTTTAACTCTTACGCCTTTGCTTGTTAAGAAGCCCAAGATGAATGAAGATATGCACACACAGGCCCATTCAGTGCATGTATTCTAAATGCCTTTTTCCAAGAATTCATAAGCTTTCAACTAAAAAAAAACACAGTTGCCATGTGTTGTAAGACTGCAGAGTAATCCAAGGTATTCTCACCACTTTTGGAATCTTCTTCAATAGTTATTGGCAGGGTAAGGCTACAGGGCAGATTTTATATTGCTTTTCTCCTTCAAGGGAATCCAAAAGATTGTCTTTTTCTATTTCTATGATTAGTAAGGCTTCTTGATTTTACAGGTGTTACAGTTGGCATAGTTTGCACTTATAACATGGCATGAATCAAGATTCACACCGTTCTTAAAGAGATATTGATTTTCAGGGTGAAAAAGTTTATTAAGGTTTGTTTGGTAAAAAAAAGTCATGGACTTCTTAAGAATTAATTAAAATTCCTTTTACTCATCTAAATGGCAATTCTACAATCCTTGTGGAAAGATTGTATTATTTGAGGAGTTAGCGACCTGGGGATAATTTATATATTTTATGTAGGTTTTCATGCTTTGTTTGAAATTGGATTTGGTGCCAACTCTAACTTACAGCAAGTTGCAATTTAATGGACTTCAAATATTTAATTGTTGATCTATAGGGGTTATCACGTTTTGTCATCCCACACTTGCTGTATGTTGTATTAAGGAAGAGTTCTGGAAAGGGGATGGTGAGGTCTATGGTGGAAAAGTATGCTTTTATTAAAATAAAATAAAATAAATAAATATAAAATAAAATAAATAAATAGGCAGCACGGTGGCTTAGTGGTTAGCACGTTCGTCTCTCAGCGCTAGGGATTCCCGGCTCGAATCCCCATCTGGGTGGAGTTTCCATGTTCTCCCCGTGTCTGCGTGGGTTTCCTCCGGAATCTCCGGTTTCCTCCCACAGTCCAAAAACATGGATCAAGTCAATTGATTTCTCAAAAATTTCCCCATATAGAGTGTGTTTGTGTGAGTGAGTGTGTGCCCAGCGATGGATTGGCACCCTGTCCTGGGTCTGTCTGCCCAGCGCCAGAGACGTTCTCCCCTGGATGGGCATGGGGAACCCCACCGCGACCATAATAGAGCATTAGGCGGGAGATAATTAATGAATGAAATAAATAAATAAAATAAAATAGTTCATATAAATACGTCTGACCGGCATATTTTTATTGGAAAGTAAATTTCCTCAGCAGCAACAGCCAGTAACAAGCAAATATTTGCACAGATCTCTTTCTTACAAATTTTCCAATGACGTCATTAAAAACACAATAATTTACAGTTTATATTTGCCCAAAACTGGATCTGTAGTGCAGTTTGTACATAATTGTTTATTAAAACAAGGGATATGCATATTTTATGCAGCTGTTAAAGAATAAATAGTGAGGAGGGAACGATCCTTCCCACACACACACAGAACAGAATAAGAAGAAGAAAATCAACACGGATGTGGGGTTGAACGGCATGGACGGCATATTTTAGTTCACCCAAGCACAAATGAAGGAAATACTTTGACGTATGACACACCAAACGTGGTGGCCAGTTCATGACCTTTAATATGATTAAGGTCTTTATTCTTAGTCAAAGAGTGAGTAAATTCTGTGCTTGCCTTTTCTGAGGTCATAGTGCAACAACAAAGTATGTTAAACACTACGACAAGTGAAATCTTGAATTCCATAACATCTAGTGAGCTCATGCTTTTGCAAGAATCTTTTTTTCTATTATCGCATGCCACTTTAAAAAGATTGTGTAGCTTTGACATTTGTCATACAAGACTTGTCACGGTTTGTTGCTTGACCAGACATCCATGATCTCACACATCTAAAACTCAAAGTGCACCCCCAAGCCAAGTACCTGTATAGTGTAGGACTAAGTTTAGAGATGTCAACATTACCACACTATTGCTCAAAAGACAAAAACATAAGACATATTGTTAAATGTGTCATCTTTATACCAACAGTACATTTTATACCAAGCATATGTAAAAACCAAACAAATAGAAAAAAAACCCTTAAAACATTAACTTAATATATGAAAGCATTTTAGAAACAAAGGATTAAAATAAATATATAGCAAATGATTTTTAAATAACAGCATGCCACTTGTATACCTCTATGTAAACCATTAATCAGACTAAATCTTTGACTCTACTAAAAAGTTAAAAGTTAGAAGATTGCCAATATTTCACTGACCAACTTAATTGTAATTTCAGAATATAAACTTAAATTATAGAATCTTTTCTATATTCTATAATTATAGAATATTTGAAGATTCAATTTGATTGATTCTGATTTAACTCAGAGTATCTTATTGCAGCACTTTCTATTTTACCTGGTTAGCACATGCCCAAGAACATGAAAAGCCACATCATGTGCTTTTCTTATGCATTTGAACCTGGATGCAGTTTAACTCCATTACAGAATCAAAACACTCATCTGGAGAGATAATCCTTTATGTTACAATGAAGAAAATGCAATTCATATCTTTTACCTACAAAACTTCTGTGCAGAATCTAAAAAAATATTTTAGGATAAAGCCACAAAACTTTGACAATAAAATATTTAATTCAATTATTATTCAGCTTGTAAGAATTGTAAAAGTCATAATATGAGAACATATGTGCCCAGAGAAGTTCTTGCATACGTGTCAAAGAATATGTATGTATGTAAGAAATAAGAATTCTAAAAAGACACACATTTGCTGATTGTCCAAGGTTTTTTTAACAAGACAACATCAAGCAATATCAAGTTACAGCAGCAGAAAGTTGTAGACAGAGTGTTTGTGCATGAACAATGTCCTTAAGATCCAGGTAATAAAAAAAAAAAAATAAATAAAAAAAAAACTTAAACAATTTGACCAGCTAGATGTGTATGCAGGCAAAAAAGACGTTCTACTCTTATATATATATATATATATATATATATATATATATATATATATATATATATATATATATATATATATATATATAAACATACATAATAAGTGTGTAAATAAAGATTTTGATAAAATTCTAACTTAAATCATTTTTTACATTTTTTTAGTAAAAAAAAAAATCATAGTGGCTGGAGATATGGGAATTGTATGTCAACCTTCCTTACACTTATCAAATAAGACATCAGGCTTTAGTGTGAGGTCAGCTCCAGTCTTGTTCTTTGATCTAGGCTGATATGAATAAACAGAATACCTTCTTTTGTAGATAACGTTGTTTAGTGTTAGCTATCTGGAGATGAGGTCAAACTTACATGATGACAAATGACCATGTCTCTCCACCACCACACAATGGAACACTTTCAGTCAAGTTTCTCACCTGCTTATGATATGACTAATAGTGCTCAGTGACACAGGTCACATATAAGTGAAATCAAACAAAGTTGTCAAAGAGATGAAAGTTCCCCAGACACACTTGCTCAACTGGGATGTTTCGTCAAGGCTGAAGGCTTGCAAAAGAGCGACTCTGCCAGGTGCAGTGTCCCAGAAGCAAACACAACGAAGACAGGAAGCCAAGAAAGCAACAAAGGAATCAGACAAACGGCAACTGCTTCAAAGTCGATTACTACGCTCCATTTCAAAACCATGCCGCAATGCTCCAAGGAGACAGAAGGTCAGACAGAAAAAAGGGCCTATAGAGTCATAGCCATACGGAAACTTATTAGTCCAAAATTGTATCTTATAAAATGAAGTATGAACTAAGTGAGCAGGTTCAACAGGTAAAATGGAATATTCGACTGGTTTTAAATTGTAACACATGGGTGTTGGTCAGGAAACCCTGCATAGACTTCACCAGGAGGCAAGAGAGCATTTACAATGCAGCTCATTTCACACGATTCAAATCACAAACAAATGGAACTCTGCCAAAGTGTATACTCCCTCTTCTGACTGTTTCAGATAAAGAGCTATTTTATTTGTTCTTTGTTTAGATAAGGCTTGTCAAACATCATGTGAACAATTTAATAAACTGCTCCAAAACACACACACACACACACACACATACAGAGTCACAACATAAAACATGGAGACTAAAGAATGATAAAACTGCACAAATCTAAGAAGATGTCAGCTCAATTTACTTTACCTTCATGTATTTATCCATTTTCACAGTCCTCTGTTCTGTGCTCATGACAGCCAATTTAGAACATCTATCATTGAGCCCATCTGAGGTGTTTTTGCTGTCTGAGCCTAAAATGAAAATGTGCAAAACAAAAGGGTCAGACTAGAGCAGCACATCACAGGTGCATCATTGCAGCTGAGCACATGTAAACAGTACATTTCACAAACAGGCGTAACACATGAGATGAGGTACTAACTTTATTGGAGACTGAGCATTAAGCTGCACAGTGTACATAAACATATATAAGACATTCACATCTTTAAACAAAATTAGAGCAAATGGTCTGGAATACAGATTTCCAAGCTGCTCAGTAAGCATGCAGACAAATATATGCACATTATGCCTGCTTAGTTCTACCAGTGATAAGCCACTCAGTCTTTTACCAGCTTTGTTTGGTGTCATTAGTCTAGTTCATATCACTCTGTAGTATTGTCAGTTATGTTGCCGTTATCCTTACTTTCTAAAAGTGGAGCAGAACTTTGCTTGGCGCTCCTCCGCTGTCTCTTTGAAGCAGGTACTTGCTCTGACTGCTCACACTGAGACTCTTTGGGTACTTCATATTCAAATGTTAGACTAGAAGCACCCCTGTCTGGGACTAACAGCTCTTTATTCAAGGCACTTGGCAGGGCTAAAGCTTTAGGGAGGCCTTTATCATTTAAATCTTTTTTAGGTTTTTGGATTCTGTTACCATTTTGTGAACGACTCCTGTGCCTATTTCCATTCAAGGGATCCAGGTCAAATGAGGGAAGGGACAGAGTTTCAGATGCAGAGTTTGATAAAATAACTCTATGTTTCTGGGTATTGCAGGCTGAAGTGAAGTAGTCTTCAAACACCCCGTCATCAACTCCATCACTATGAGTGTCAATATTGTCACCAAAGGCATGCACCTCATGTTTGTTAGGTTTCTGAGGAGATGAAATGTCTAACTTGTATCTAGTTGAACAGTCATAATCTGTGGACTCATTTTTGGAAATCTCCTCATTGCTTATCAACGGACTGAGGTTCACAGCTGTGGGTTTCTTGGGTTTAGTTATGGCATCTGATGCAGACTTTCTGGATGATTTTGCATTCATGTAGTAGTCTAAGGAAGATTGTTTTGTCATTGTAGAGCTGGAACTTCTTTTTTTTTTTTTTGCTTTTGATTCAACAACTTCACTTGGCACGTATCCACTACAGGATCTCAACAAGAAATCGTCAAGCAGATCACAAGGTAACTTTTCACCAAGACCATATGATGTCTTCTTGGGTCCCAGCACTTTGGGGTTTCCTTTTTCTTTCTCAATCTTATCACTTTTATTGGAGCATTTTGTAAGAGGGGAAGATTCCTCTTCTTCTTCTTCTTCTAAAAAAATAAATAAATAAAATATAAGTATTTCTCTGACAACATGTATATGTATGTACAGTGGAGGAAATAATTTGATGCCTTGCCGATTTTGTAAGTTAGACGCTCCTAATCAACTTGGTACCTGCATTAAAGACAGCTATCCTAAATTGTCCTTGTATAATAGACACCCGTCAACAGACTCAATTCATCAGTCAGACTCTAACCTCCCGAACATTGGAAAGACCAAAGTGCTTTCTAAGGATGTCAGGGAAAAAAACTGCAAAAGGCTGGAATGAGAGAAATGCTGACCAAAGAACACCATCCCCACTGTCAAGCATGGAGGAGGAAACATTATATTTTGTGGTGTTTTTCTGCTAAGGGCACAGAATTACTTACCATATCAATGAGACAATAGATGGAACCATGTACCATAAAATCCTGAGTGACATCCTTCCCTTTGCCAGAACATTATAAATGCATCATGGCTGAATCTTCCAGCATGATAATGACCCAAAAAATACAGCCAAGGAAACAAAGGAGTGGCTCAAAAAGCAACACATTAAGGTCAAGACAATCAAATAGAAAACTTATGGAGAGAGCTAAAGCTCCAAGTTGCCAAGAGATATCTAATTTAATTGCCAAGAGACATTAATCTTAATGATTTAGAGATGATCTACAAGAAGCATTGGACCAAAATTCCTCCCAATATGTGCGCAAACCTCATTATGAACTAAAAAAACATCTAACTTCTTTGCTTTCCAACAAGAGTTTTGCCACCAAGAATAAAGTCTTTTTTATTCCTTTTTGGAGGTATCAAATACTTAATTCTCTATGCAAAATGCAAATAGATTTAAATAATGTGATTTTCCATCCATCCATTATCTTCCGCTTTATCCTATATTAGGGTCGCGGGGGGATTCCCCATGCCCTTCCAGGGGGGAACGTTTCGGGCACTGGGCAGATACACCCAGGACAGGGCGCCAATCTATCGCTGGGCACACAATCGCACACACAGACACTTTATATGGAGCAATTTTGAGAACTCAATTGACTTGATCCATGTTTTTGGACTGTGGGAAAAAAACGGAGAACCCATAGGAAAACCAAGCGGACACGGAGAGAACATGGAAACTCCACCCAGATGGGGATTCGAACCGGGAATCCCTAGTGCTCAGAGGCGAACGTGCTAACCACTAAGCTACCATGCCGCCCATAATGTGATTTTATTTTTGATATTTTATCTCTCACCATTCAAACAACCCTACCCTTAAAATTATAAAATGTTCATAGCTTTGTCAGAGGGCAAACTTACAAAATCAGCTAGGGATCAAATAATTATTTCCTTCACTGTATGTATGTGATTGTTTTTACGTTAGGTGATCTAGCAAAATGGATGCAACTAATACTGTGCTCCTGAAAGCATAGTCTGGGGGCTGTTTTTTTTCCCCTCCCTCACCTGTCTTTCCTTTCCCACTTCTAAATTTCCACATTTTGAGATTAATAAAATATTATCAAATCAATGACATTCTAGGAAAGCAGACATATGGTAGCCTATATCAGCCCAACTTAATTAAACATATCACTGTGTGTGTTTCAGTTTCACATGTGCCATTTGTTACAATTAAAAATTTAACAAATTACTCATTAATCATTAGTTACTAAAACCTCACTTTTATTAGAGGGGTCTATCCATCTTGGATTGTAACAGCAGCACAGATACACAGTTTGTGGCAGTCATTACACAGTGCATGATGTAAAATGGCTCTGTTCCCAGCTTTTGTTGGGTATGTAGGTAGTACACTGTATTAATTACTTTCTTGCTCTCAATTTGCTAGTGCCTTCCAGTGACAGACATATGTTATGTCATGAAAATTTATCTGCAGTACCGCTTTCACAACTGCATTAGCATACTGCCGTGGTATACAGGTAAGTGTTAAATATGGAGCTACTAATTTAGTACGTAGGGCACAAGGGAATACTGGAACACAGAACTGCAGTAATTTAACGGTGGAAAGTCAAAACTAACATGTATTAAAACCAAAATGTCATTTAAAATTATAAATATCTGACATCTATAAAATCCAACAACATCACTAACAGTACAAAGACAAACAGTACAAAGTGTTGGTTAATAAAAGCTTTTATCAGCTAAAGAAAAGCTCTAAAATATTCTGACCCAAAAGATGAAGATGAAAATCTGAAGGCATCTCCCTATTACAGATATTTGTATTCTTGCCTGGTGACTCCTGGGTTTGGGAAGCTGTGGAAATATAACAGAAGTAAAAGAAACCTGGAGTGCATCATCATTTGTCACGCACATTTGCCATTTCTAAGACAAAAGCACAAATACTGAAGATAGAGCAAAAATCAGTTGAGAAAGCATCTTTGGGCATCTCTATGGACCTACCAGTGGGAGAGAGATTCTCACGCTGGGCTCTCATTTCCCGCAGTCTTTGTGCCATGGTGTCTGCTCTTTTAGAGGAAGGACTATAAACTATTCCATTCTCCTCATCAATAATGAATGGAGATGTATTTGATTCTGCAACTGGGACTGTATATACAAAATTATCACATAAAGGTTTACTAAAGAGGAAGAGAAATTCACATGGGGGTAAAAAGCTTTTTTCTTGCCTACGGGAGAGGAGCGGCTCAGCTCTTCCATCATTTTATCCAGCTTCCTCTTCAGTCGCTTTGGAGTACATGAAGGGATGTCCCTTGGCTGCATACAACGGTGCTGTAAAAAATAAATACTTGAAATTATACTAAATACTTGAACTTGAAATCACATTCTTAAACAGGTTGAATTAGTTTTTGGTTTACTCCACTTCAAGTGAGGTAAGTAACAAGGATGAAATGAATTTCACCTGCTTTAGTACATTATACTACTGCATTACTCGCGGTCAACTTCATGATTTTTAAAAAAAAAGACATTTAAACTTTCACCAGGAACCACTAGATTTGTGCAAAGGCTGCTATGCTATGATCAGACAGAGCAGTGCTGCTGGAAATTTTAACATCGTGTCCACATACTGTGCGCTGTATTAATTAAATTTAATTTATTGATACACTTTGCAGATTTAACTTCAGAAGCAGTAGCTTTTTTTGTTGTTGTTGTTTGCTTCAGTCATCTTCTAATCCTTCAAGAAAGCACAGGATGTTAATGTGGCTTAACATTTTTAGTTTGTGTATTACTGTCAGTCTAGCACTGTCACAGACGGGTTTAGAATTCCACCATGAGTCTGATTCACTCTTACAAGCACAACACATATTATGAAAACATCGTAAAGGGGACAAACAAAGTACGCAAAAACTAAGATGGACTACAGTCCAAATATTTACAGTGGTGCTTGAAGGTTTGTGAACACTTTTCTATAGTTCTAGAAAAGTAGAATTGTTGGTAAAGTTAAAGTCTTAAAACTAACAAATGATACAAAATAACACTTGTTCCTTTCTGAGGAACAAGCTGAAGACTCTTACATTCGCATTTATGTAAACAATGATGATATCTGCAACACACTCAAAAACTATTTGAACAGAGTTGAAATAAGACTAAAAATGCCAATAGGGAAGTTTAGACAAATAGCAGTTCAATTATTATTAATTTACATTAATTTGAAGTAACTTCTGAGCTTCTGGCCATCTTTGTGAGTGCAAACTAGCATCTTCAAGTTCTATCAGAACAACAACAACGAAATTTTCAACTCTCTTAATATGGTGCGCGAACAGAACATGGCAAAATAAGGCTGTTGAAGTTAATGAGGATTGCTACGGAGATGAATTAGATCCCCTTTGACATGATACAGCAGGAAGTGCACATCGGCCCTGATGAGGTGAAAGACATTACCTCACCCGATTTCCTGGCTCTGCCTCTCATTCACAAATCTGCGATTTACCATAGCTCTGTGTCACAGGTGTTTTTATCCCGTTTTCTCCGGTCTATCGTTTCTTTATTTTGCAGATCAGTTTTAGGAAATCTCCAAGCCTGGCTTGGACTGCAATCACTGCCACCGATTGAATTTATGTTGAAATATTGACCCGATTTGATCCGATCTGACATGCTCAGTCACTTTGTCTTTACGGTTAGTGGGCTTAACATACATGGATTATTTTATTTACTTTTTTATTTTTTTTATCTAAACCCTTAGTCTTTCCACTATATTAATTCTGGCAACTTTGTTGTAAATTATTGCAAATTGCTTTGACTAAATTATTGCAAATTGTTTTCTTTAAATGATTTTCTTTTTGTTTTTCTTTTTTTAAAAAAAAAAACTGCAGACAGTTATTATTCCCCAGCAGACTGTATAATATACATTAATTAATATTTTGTCGATGTGTTGTCTTAAAACAGGGTTGAAATAAACAGTGTACACAAAAAATCCACTTCTATAACTTCACAATTAGAATATTAAAAAGGTGATTTAAACCATGGGTAAAAATAGTCCTATTTTATTTATGTTCCGCAGGCATTCATTTGTAAACTTGTTTGTACTCAAAACTATAATTAATTTATATTTTAAAACACCAAAATATTTTTGTCTCAAAGTTTCAAGTGATATAGCAAGACAGACTAAGGTCTTTATTGCATTTTTGCAAAGCTCTCAATGTTTTTTTTTTTGGTGGGGGGGGGGGGGGTAGGCTAGGTGTGTGTAATATGTAATGTGTGTTGTTGGTAAAGGACTTGGTTACAGGTACAGTTAATGCAATAAAAACTTAAATCTTTCTTGCTAAACACAGATTGCTAATATTATTTTTATGATAAAGCAGCTTACTTTTGTCCTTTTGAGATGAATCTTTGACTCCTCATGCTGAGCAGGGTAAAGGTCTTCATCAGCATGCTCAGCATTTTCTTTGCACCTGCATAGAGAAAATTTTAAATTAACCTCGCTGAACATGTGTATTCATTGGTTACAGAGACATCTATTGGCCAACATGAGCAGACTGAATACACAAAGGCCTGAAGTACATCTCAGAATCTATCAAACTAATCTATTTTACAATCAAATTAAGTTAATTATGAAGCCACTTTAATTAATCAGCATTGATCAAAGTGCATAATAACAAAAGCAAATAAATAATTTCATATAGTAGTACCAAAAAACAAGCAAAGGCAATTAAAACATGTACACCAAGAGTTTTAAAAGCAGAAGAGGGAATGCCGACTGATCATAAAATCTTAATTCCATAGGCTCTTATAATCTCCCTTTTTATTAGGGTCAACTTTGAAACAGTCATGGCAATGGATTTAAGAGTACTAAGCATAGATTTAAAAAGATGGAGAAGCAGAAGGTTGTGTGTTGTGTTTAAAAATCTAGAAAAATTTCTGATAAGGTGCCAAGAGGAAATGTTGTAGTGCTGCAGGATGGGCATTAGAACAGGCATCAAGGTTGAGCTTTTAACAGTCAAGAGTTTTTGATGGTCATGGACAGCCTGATGGACAAACTCCATTCCCTCACCTCTTATGAAAAGCAAGGGGGTGTACAGTATAAAATGTTTACTTTTACTCTTGAGGCAAAAATAAAAACAGTCTTTTATTAGTCTTCATTTCTTTTATTAATTTTAATTATTATTGTTATTATTTCTTTATTTCTATTATTATGTATTATGTCTTCATGAACTTTTCTTGTTGTAGGCCATAGGGATCAGTTGGATAACATTCCTTTTTAAGTTTCTAAACAATATTATTCTACTCACTTTACTGTCTTAACAACCTTAAACAAATTCACTCTTTCCTCTCCATCAGTAGTGCAGTCTTGACTGGTTCATTCTTAAAAACTTACATGGCAACCCAGTGGACAGAGACAATCTTCACACCAACTTTTTTCGCTTTCTTCCATGTACCCTCATGGCCATGTTTAAACACTACATGAGTCACTTGTTTGTTGAACGTTTTAGATACCTGCAATACAATATTTTAAATCCCAATTAATAAATCATTAAGTAAACAAAAACAAATATGTGACACTTTTGCAAATTTACAGACCTGAGCTCCCATATCCCGAAGTTGATTTATAAAGGGTTCAGAGTAATTCTCTGTCTTACTTGCCGACCACACATCAACATATGCCACGACATCTATACAATAAAATTAAATGTTAATAATGCCCCATTTATACATGTCTCTGTTAACAAGAAAACCCCAAAACATATTTGAATCTCTACAAATTTAAACAATTTCACTTTATGATGAAAACCAATGTGCAGTTTGTCTTTTAAAAAGAAAATTAAGAGAATCCTATATTTGCCTGCACACACAATCACCCATATACACAACCACACACAAGCTCACACACCCTGACCACCGAATCTTATTTCAGTACTGACAACTGAAATAACTAATACAGACATTGCAAGCACACTGCCACCACCTCACAAAGCCACCCATACAGACAGCCTCCCAACCCACATACCGATTTGCACAAACTGACAGTTACACACAGTGACAGTCATCCACAGACACAAAACGACACACAGAAAACCCTTCCACATAAACATGGACAACGAGAACACTTGAGACAAAAATAGTAAAACAATCTGTCTCCTTTTGCTCAATCTAGCACTCTCTTTACTTGTCTAAGTGTAATATATTAGTGAGCGTTATAAATATTCACAGTTAAGCTGCAGGAAGGGCTTTAGAGACATAGATGGAGCACAGCAGAAACAAACAAATTAAATACCTTTGAGAAGAGCTGAAGGAATTGTGCTTGTTGTCATGGTCAAACAAGATCACTGTCCTCTTTGAACCTGCAATAACCTACAAGATTATTAAAAATACTCAAACCTAGCTAATGTTTGGTCTTCACAAAATGCACATTTTCTACAATAAACTCTCATTGTGTTTGTATACAACTAAAATTTGTTGTTTACTAAGATCTCAGGTAATGTACTTGTTTTCACCTCAATGCAATAACAGACTTAGAGCTATAAATCTCGTTAGACTCATTTAACAAAACAGCACCATGTCACTTAGCTTTTAGCTAATCTGGTCAATTCAAATGATCTTCTGGTTATTTCATAACACGTAGTAACTTAGTTGTTTAATTTATCAATTATGACATACGTTCTGGACAAATAATTCCCACACTACATCGAGTGTGAGCTTAACGGTTCACTCAGCACACACACACAGAGAGACAGAGATAGAAATAGAGAAAGAGATAGAGAGATAGATAGAGTCTATCTTAAAGACCCGAGCACGACTTCAACAAAACTAATTCTGTGACGAAAATAGTCATTAACAGAATGCAGAGACCTTTAACACCACAGCCTGCTTACAGAACAGTGAATTAAAGTTGATGTGATCAGTTTACCACATACCCAGCACACCGCCGACACACAGCACTCCTTATAGTTTTGCGCCACTAGCTAATAATTATAGTAAACGCGTCAGTTTTGGCTTCATCTTAGCTATTTAATTGCGCATTAAACGCAGATAATCCCGTTCTTTAACAGTAAGTCAGTATCAGTAAGTGTGGCGCTGATGTTTAACTGTCCACCCGACGCACATTTTCGCGGTTAACTTTTGCTTCGTTCTTCCTCTGTGTTTCAAGAATCGTTAGACTTATTACCGCCATCTACCGGAGGAGACGTCTAACTGCAGGACTACAATCCTGTGCTTAAAAGTCCGTGCACGCCTAATCACGTCAAAGTCATAAACAAATTGCTATTTTGGATGCTTTTTGTGACTTTACTCAATTGTTAACTGAACATACTCTGCCGACTACGACGTTATTTCGAACCTTGTTTTACACTGGGGTTATTAAAGCACACAATAAGGGGGCAGATCAGGGGCGTCGTTAGACCTGGGCTTTCGAGGCTATAACCCCGGGTGTTCTGTCAGTAGCCCCGGATCAAATGAGACCGGTGTCTCTGCAGCCTCTCCTCCAGCAGCGGGACCGAACGATGGAGTCACCATTTGTGCTTCTAAGCTCTCTCTCTCTCTCTCTCTCTCTCTCTCTCTCTCTCTCTCTCTGTGTGTATGTGTGTGAGGGAGACAGATTTTTTCCCGCCAGTATCGAGAGTAAAGTTACCGTAATAACTGTATGTTGGCTGTAAAGAGCAGCTCATCAGCTTTCATAAACCATCAGAATTTTTCCGAAGGCGCAAACTGTCGCAAAGTAACGGTATTTAAAGCAAAACCTTATTAAAATTCTCATCTGCGATTCATGCTTTTCTGCAGAAGCTCAGGTTCGTTTATTCAAAAGAATTCAGACAGAATCATTATTTATTACAACTGGATGTGCTATCCACTGCTGACAGACACATTTCATATGTTATTTAATTTTATCCAATAACTAATAAATGATCAAACAAAATAAATGTAACAACAGTTTGAAAAATTAATAAATACACTCATGAAATGTTTTTTTTTTTTTTTTTTTTAAGAGGACAGAGGGGGAATAAGGGATCTGGGCTAAAGCCCCTGATGTTTCTAAACCCTAAAAACGCCCCTGGGGCAGATGTAGGCTTGTGGTTAAAGATCTAGCCTGAGGTCCCGAGATTAGTGGCGATATGTGCGTCGTTCATGTGCGTCGCCGCCATTAAATCTAAAAGGAACGTTATCATTTTATAATTATTCGTTATTTATAAAATATTAGTTCACCAAGCACTGTTTCACCAAGCGCAGGTAAAATTAGGTGTTTAACAAACTTCAAAATGCAGAAAATTGTGCCTAATTCATTTTAAATTAGAATTCATTATCAATCCCCCCCTTGTGTGTGCCCCCTCATTTAACACACTTCTGATGCCTCTGGTTTTTATTCCACAGATGGGTTAAATGTGGAGCACCAATTCCTATGTGTGTAAGCACAGTAGGCAAAAAGGATCATTTATCATTTCATCTTAAAGTTCTGTATAAAGTGAGAGAATTTTTGGTTGGTGTATTTGCTGTGTGATGTTTGTGTGTTCAATCTATGCCTGTGTGGAAGAAAAAGATCCAGGAGTATTAATAATTCACAAGCATCCTGCTGGCTCCAACACACCATAGTATTTAATTATACTGTAGACTAAATGTTTAGCTGTAACGAACAACTGGCTTTAATGCAGTTATCATTAAGAATTGTCAACTTATTAATTTTGGTGCAGAAAGAAAAATTTGGACTGATAAAAGGTAGATGAATTCATGAGCCACAGTTCAACAATGTGTCAGTTATGGAGACCTTCAGTTTCCTGGGTATCACAACTTTCTATGACCTGCAATGGTAAATTAACATCAGCTCTATACTCAGCAAGGCCCAGGAGAGAAAAAATATTTTGATTGCTGCAAAAGCTGTCACTAAATCCGTTCCTTGCTCATCTATCATGGTGTGGTTCCACAAAATACGACAGCACCTGATTGTACTAAACAATAAGAAGAGCCAGGTAAAAAAAATGTTGCTCTGCTGTCCATCTTCCATGACTTTTCAACAACCAATAAACTATAAAAACATATAATTCTCTATAGAAAACACACCAGGACACAGAGATATTCTCTTGCTATTACCATTTTAAATAGCTAACTTCTCTTACTACCTGACTATTGCTACAGCACTGCTGTGTACATGCCTCCACAATATGACAATTCTATTTTTAATCCATCCTCTATCCCACACTGCACCTAATGTTCAACCAATGTACAAATTGTGTATGGACAATATTTATCTCAACATTACCAATATACTTTTTATATACTATAAATTATATAATAATATAATAATATACTATATTATAATATATAGTACATTGTCTAATGTCTATATATTATGTTGGGTTAGAAAGATAGCCCCATACCTTAACACTTCACTTAAAAAGCTCAG
Source organism: Corydoras maculifer (assembly GCA_019802435.1). NCBI lineage: Eukaryota > Metazoa > Chordata > Actinopteri > Siluriformes > Callichthyidae > Corydoras > Corydoras maculifer. The sequence continues at coordinate 483,432 of JAFMOD010001085.1, forward strand.
GGAACACAAATGTACTGACATGTGGATGGCATCTTCATAAGAAATGGTCATTCCTGAAATGGTGGAGGCTGTAGTACCAGCTGTCTGGACCAGACCTTGCAGCATCTGACGATCTTCCAAATACATCACCAACTTGGTATTTTTTGAGCTTGCTCCAGTTTGCTCCAGTGGTATGTTAGCAAGCTTTTAAGATATGGACAACATTACGGATGTTATGCACCATTCATACCATTCTCCTCTACACTATTGTCATATGCAATATATACAGTATATATATATATATATATATATATATATATATATATATATATATATATATATATATATATATATATATATATATATATATATAAAAAATATTCATTCATTCATTATCTCCCGCTTATCCTCTATTAGGGTCCCGGTGGGGTTCCCCATGCCCATCCAGGGGAGAACGTCTCGGGCGCTGGGCAGATAGACCCAGGACAGGGCGCCAATCCATCGCTGGGCATACACTCACTCACACAGACACACTCTATATGGGGCAATTTTGGAGAACTCAATTGACTTGATCCATGTTTTTGGAAGTAAACAGAACATGTATTTTTTTCCAACGGGGAGGACAACAAAAATGACTAACAAAGACTTTTGGACTTTATTGCACATTCTGAAGAATAGGGGCAATAAGGTGTTAACAAAATTCAAACGCTTGCATATTGCAGAGGGAATTTATATTTATGTTGAATCTGAACCTAAATGTCACATTTCCATTACTTCAAGGTTATTTTGTTTAACCTTGAAGTTTCCATTATTTGCTTAGCAGAAGCCAAATAGTACTCACTACCCAACTCATGACCTACTTTTGTCAAAGAGATGAAGCTTTACAAGACAGCTAACTAATTCTGAATGCAAATCCACTAAAATAGTGGGGAAAAAATTAACATCAAAGTTTGTACAAGCTTATCAAATGTTATCTTATTCTTTAAGCAATTGTGGCAAGTATGTGTGCTTTTAATGAAATGGGTTTTTGGATGATTGTGTATATATTAATGGTTTTAGCAAACTTTTACACTGCTTACTCATTAATTAAGGATATTATGAAATGATTGACCTCTTACACTTTGCCTGTTGAGTGCCGGCTACATCAAATTCAACCAGATGATGTCGCTATTGCTTTAAAAGTCTTGTCAATTTTCCCTTAATACCATCATTAGTTATAAATAAAAAAGTGGCCTATTTTCTACGCACATTGTATGCTGTTGTATAACGCACGCTCCTATGGCACTGCAATGTGAACAGAGTTTATTCCTTAGACTACAGTTTATATTATGACATATATTACATATATTCATATTATACAATTCATATTCAGATTCATGTCAGATGCAGTACCCTTCACAAATAATGATACCCCTGGTAAATATAAAAGAAAAAGTAGTTATTGCTTATTTATAATATATGAAACGAGATCCTTAACAAGACTCACTCACTCGCACTCTCTCGCTGTGAAACCGAGTATGCCAAGCCTTGATTATTTGTTCTTTTGTGTGTTTTAAATTACTGTCCTACAGGTAAATTCAACAACAGCCCAAACTTTCTGTCTGCGGTTGTCAGGACTTTTCTTATTTATTTATTTATTTATTTATTTTTAAAGCTGCTAGTTTACTGTTTACTGATTAATAAACTTAAACTGAACTAAAATTTTAACTAAACAAATTTTTGTGATTTTAATATGGATTACAAAACCAATTATATAAATTAGTATAAATTGTAGGCGGCACGGTGGCTTAGTGGTTAGCACATTCGCCTCTCAGCGCTAGGGATTCCCGGTTCGAATCTCCATCTGGGTGGAGTTTCCATGTTCTTCCTGTGTCTGCGTGGGTTTTCTCCGGGTTCTCCGGTTTCCTCCCACAGTCCAAAAACATGGATCAAGTTAATTGATTTCTCCAAATCGCCCCATTTAGAGTGTGTCTGTGTGAGTGAGTGTGTGCCCAGCGATGGATTGGCGCCCTGTCCTGGGTCTATCTGCCCAGCGCCCGAGACGTTCTCCCCTGGATGGGCATGGGGAACCCCACCGCGACCCTAATAGAGGATAAGCGGGAGATAATGAATAAATGAATGAGTATAAATTGTATAAATTGTATAAATAATTGTTTAATTATTATTTTTTTCTTTTTTATATTTATTACTTATCATGCCAGTTTTCCAAACTCAACAACACTGGGATAAGGATCTGCACTACATTCATATATACAACATTCCTTCATCAGCAGAGCTGTGAACTGATTTTATGCTTATGAATAACTGATCCCAGTGGAAACGTGCAGTAAAAACATAAAAAGACATGGACTTGGAAAACATCCGAGTTTCATAGTAGAGGTCCACTCATCAGGGGAATGTACCCAATACCTTATTTGCTGTGTGTAGCAGTGCTACTGTGCTGATGTTTGCCCATTATTCATACCAATAAGCAAAAATGTTTCTTAAATAAAACAAGGATGATAGACAGATTTAAAACCACCTGATTCTAATTTGACCTTCATACTGACTGCTAATCCTAGAGGTTAACATATTGTAGCTCCACAAATTGTAAACTACTTTGAGCACTTGTGGGAAAAAAAATGTTTTATGTATCTATGGGTTACAAAGGTATAAGAGGAGATGTGAATAAATGGGTCACAAACACTACTATTACTATAAATATAATTATAAGTGTAATAAATAACTTAAACATGAACAATATTACATAGGCAACCAGTCTTTAGGCTTTGATGCAAGAACACTGCAACTCGCTTTGAAGGGAAGTAACATCCCAAGTGTGAGGTCTTCATTATTTACCACTGATTTCATGAAAGTTTGATTATTGATGCTGTTGATTGCTCTATTAGACGTTATGCCGCCAGACAATTTTTAGCACATGCTGGCATCTTGCATTCATTTTTTTTCTGGTATATGTCATAAGACTTGTAAGAGAAGGAATATCTTTGGTTTTGCCTATTTTATTCCATTTGTTAGAGCAGCAATAAATAGCAGAAAAGTCATATATTTCAAAGCTCTACTAACATGCGACACGTGTTTCCTTGTTTTGGCTGAACTGGCATTAAAAATTATTAGCCCAAATCTTTTGTTAAAGAGATGGGTGTGGCCGATCAGTGGTTATGGTTTTAGGTTATGAAAGGTTACAGATTCAAAATCCAACATCAAATTCAAACATTGGAAAAATTATTTACCAGACAAAATGACAGAGAATTTTAGTTAAAAATAAAAACTATATGTATGTAGAAATGTAGAAAACTTTGCTACAACAAATGAAAAAAAAAAAATTGGACGTCATGACATGAGACATGTTTAGCATTTTGTCACCTTTTCTTTTAATAATACATCCCTGAGCCAGGCAAGCAGGTAAGGCATTGGATCTCTCCTGTGGCTTGTCTGTGTGTGTGTGTGTGTGTGTGTGTGTGTGTGTAGAGATGTTTAGGATAAGCAAGGGAGAGATACCCAGCAGCAGCTGCAGCACAATGGGAGCAAGCCAAGAAGACAGCAGCACTAAAAAGTCAGAGAGCGGCATCCTAAAAAGGAGCTTTTGAGCTGTCATCTCTCTGCAGTGAAGTGTGTGTGTCTGCAGTAGCACATGCCAGCCAAAATGCTAAGCTTGTTAAATAAAACAGTTATTTCGGTCTGACAAATCCTGTCGCTAGTCCTCATTGTGTTCTTGTTATCGCAACATTAGCAGTGTTTTCTTTAAAATGTATTACTACTGTTTTATGTAAGCCTGAGTTCAGCTGCTATTTGCAACTGATGGATTAGAATGAATTAGAGATTGTAAAGGCAGAGTAACAACATAAAAAACAGTACGGTTGGTTACACTCAAACTACATGAAATACCATCTTTTTGTCTTGTGTTATCTCTGCAAAAATGTCTGGAAGACATTCACTGAACATAAAAGTTTACTATACAAGAAATGAAAAGTGTTTTATCGACAAAAGAACAAGGTTACAGTGGGTAAAATAAATCATGGACAAAACATGTGACTGCACATGTGCACTTTATGCTGTGTAGTTACTCTCCTATGTATCACCATGATCCTGGAGGAACATTGTTTCGGTTAACTGTGTACTCTACACCACTGTATATGGTTGAAATGAAAATAAAAACCTTAAAAACTGAAACTGAATGAATGTGAAGAATGAAATCAGGATCTTAATGCAGTTGAAAATCTCTAGCTGAAATACCACCTTGGATGCTTGCACATCATAATTACAGTTAGTATAAACAAACGATGTCTGAAGGATACATTTATTTTTGGCTATATTAGCTTCTGTTGAGGGTGGCACGGTGGCTTAGTGGTTAGCACGTTCACCTCTGAGCGCTAGGGATTCCCGGTTCGAATCTCAATCTGGGTGGAGTTTCCCCCTGGGTTGATCTTCTCCCTGTGTCTGCGTGGGTTTCTTCTGGGTTCTCCAGTTTCCTCCCACAGTAGATCAAGGTAAATCAAATTCTCCAAATTGCCCCATATAGAGTGTGTTTGTGTGCGTGTGTATGTCTGTGTGAGTGAGGGTGCTCAGTGATAGATTGGCGCCCTGTCTGAGGTGTATCTGCCCAGCACCCAAAACGTACTCCCCATGGGCATGGGGAACCCCCCCTTGCAACCCTAGTAGAGGATAAAGCAGAAGATAATGGATGGATGGATAGCTTCTGTTGAATGGCAGTTCTGGATGCAGTGCAATCTGTGGAATTGAAGATCGAGGGAATTTAGATTATGCTTGTGTTCTTGCCCTTTACACAGTTAAATTCCTAATCTTGAAACGAATGATATGCAGTATAGAGAAAGAAATATGAAAATATGAAAATCTTTAAGTTACTATTTTTTAAACAATAAAATGAAAATAAGTTAAACAGACAAAGCATTAAATATCTCAGATACAAACTGTCTGCCATGGAGAACCCTCCCACAACCCTAGTAGAGGGTAAAGTGGAAGATAATGGATGGATAGATGGACAAACTGTCTGCAATGACATTAAGGTAAATGAAAAAAAATACTGTTTTAAAGCATTTTCAGACTCTCAAGACTGTTAAAATCAAATCAATTAAAATTATAGTTTCGTATTAAAATAACATTTTAATATATTTGTTTTACATGTGGTGGCACGGTGGCATAGTGGTTAGCACGTTTGCCTCTCAGCGCTAGGGGTTCCCGGTTCGAATCCCCATGGTGGAGTTTCCATGTTCTCCCTGTGTCCATGTGGGTTTCCTCCGGGTTCTCCGGTTTCCTCCCACAGTCCAAAAACATGGATCAAGTCAATTGAATTCTCCAAATTGCCCCATATAGAGTGTGTCTGTGTGAGTGAGTGTGTGCCCAGCGATGGATTGGCACCCTGTCCTGGGTGTATCTGCCCAGCGCCCGAAACGTTCTTCCCTGGATGGGGACCCCACCGCGACCCTAATAGAGGATAAAGCGGGAGATAATAAGTGAATGAATGAATGTTTTACATGTACGATGCACTTATGCAGCTATAGTGAAGAAAATAAATACATAGATAATCCTTAACCTAAGTTTATCAGCCTTAATTATTCATTCATTCATTATCTCCCGCTTTATCCTCTATTAGGGTCGCGGTGGGGTTCCCCATGCCCATCCAGGGGAGAACGTCTCGGGCGCTGGGCAGATAGACCCAGGACAGGGCGCCAATCCAATCCATCGCTGGGCACACACTCACTCAGACACACTCTTTAGGGGGCAATTTTGAGAATTAAATTAACTTGATCCATGTTTTTGGACTGTGGGAGGAAACCGGAGAACCCGGAGGAAACCCACGCAGACACGGGGAGAACATGGAAACTCCACCCAGATGGGGATTCGAACCGGGAATCCCTAGCGCTGAGAGGCAAACGTGCTAACCACTAAGCCACCGTGCCGCTGCCTTAATTATTTATTATATATTATTATATATTTTTAATATAGGTATTGCAAGAGTACATGGCTTTTTATTGAATATGAAAGATATGACCTATATCAGAAATCCATTACAATCCACTTTTTTCTACATAGCTCAATGACATGGTGAAAACTTATTACTTAATCACCTTAAGCAGCCTATTGAGCCCTCCCCCTACTCAAGGTTATTGGTGAATATAACCGAGGTAATTAAGTCTAATCAAATTTTCACTTGCCTCTTCCCTCAGTTTGAGAGCAATATAATCACTTTCAGCCCATCACATCTTAGAACTCATAATGCAATCGCATCTACTTGCTTATTACAAAACATTCCTGAGGGCTTCCTGGCACTAAAATACAGATAAAAATAACCAGACAAGATTTTATTCTATGTCCTGTTTATATATGACATTGAAAAACCTGGCAGTAATCTACTAAATATTTATATTTTACTCTGTGTTTTAACTAATAATGACTTTATGCATATAAGCTATGTCTTAAGCATTTTAAGAGTTTAAAGCATCAATCAGAAACATCTTTTTATGGCCTCTGTTTCCAAGGAGCCTTGAAGTTCATCAGCTGCACTGGCCTGTTAGAGCAGAGCTTGTTGAGGATCAATAATGAAACACATTTAAAATTCATTTAAATGCAAGAAAACACCAGGTATTTATTTGCCTGAATTCCAAAGGATTCAGTTTAGGAGCTTCAAAAGATCAAATAAAAGACCATTCGATTACTTTGATTTTTGCTAAAACCCAAGCTTACTTATAGTCTTTAAACAATAATGGAATAAATCAGATAATTATATTTTTAAGCTTAAAAAAGCAATTCCATACTTACAACACAGACCAAAGACACACACACACACACACATTTGTGTGTATATATATATATATATATATATATATATATATATATATATATATATATATATATATGCCTAAGAAATGAAAATTTACATTTAAAACAATAATCAATCTCGTCCTTCCAAGAGCTTTGCATTAAATTAAAAGGTCACAAAGAAACTTCTAAAGTTAATGAGTAAACTATCAGGAGAACACTGAAATACACTGAAAGCTTCTGTTCTCCATAAAGAACATTGCTGACTGCAGTTTGCCCTCACTGTCTATCCAGGTTGAGGCTGAGGTTTCCTTGCAGACAGCTGCTTAGGGCCCTTATACAGTATGAGGGCCTTGGGTCCATAGCCAAAGGTGGGCATTGCATCCTTCCCTGAAAGCTGGGTACAATGCCCACCTGAAATCCGACTGGAATGCCACCTGGAGAGACTGCAGGACTGCCTTTAACTTCAGTCTCCTTGCCCTCCTGTTCACCCTCCTCTTTCACTTTAAAGAAAAAGTGTCGAGCCATTTATTTGGATTTGGGAAAATGATTGGGGAAATTATTCAGAATCGATGAATCATTTATTGATTCGTTTATACGAACCGACTCGTTCAAAACTTCATGTGCATTTTCTTTAGAACACGTAAGATCGAAGGGCTCATCCTCGTGACGTCATCACAGTTGAAAGTCTTTTAAAAACAAGCAGGCGCTCTGTCCGGCGATCGGCATGTCCCAATAAAAAGACAATCAAACTCCCTCGCTGTTAGAGAGGGATGTGGTAGTTCAGTGGTTACTGTATTTGGTTTTCACTTCAAAGGGTGGAGGTTCAAATCCCAGGTCTCCTGGAGTTCCAAGGAGGCTGTCGCTGTACTCCAGCCATCAGGATAGGACACCTGTAAGACGACACTCTGTAAACTCCAAAATGACCTGAAACACCACAATACCATCACATGAAGTGGGATTTAAAAGTAAAAACATTATTATTCGGAGAACGCTGCTGCAATCAATCACTAATTCTGTAAATCAGTCACACAGTAGAGTGCACTTCACCGAAGAACATCGTGGATAGAGTTTAATGTAAAAACCTATTTCTTGGAGTTATTTCTTTCTGGAATGACCGCCATGGTAAGTTGCTCGATAAAGAACGAGGTCGGCAGTGCAACGGAAGAATATGAGTATTTTAATAATCAAGACCACCACTGCGGCTTAGTGGTTAGCACGTTGGCCTCTCAGCACTAGGGATTCCCGGTTCGAATCTCCATCTGGGTGGAGTGTCCAAGTTCTCCCCGTGTCCATGTGGGTTACCTCCGGGTTCTCCGGTTTCCTCCCACAGTCCAAAAACATGGATCAAGGTCAATTGAGCTCTTCAAATTGCCCCATATAGAGTGTGTCTGTGTGAGTGAGTGTGTGCCCAGCGATAGATTGGCACCGTGTCCTGGGTGTATCTGCCCAGCGCTTGAAACGTTCTCCCCTGGATGGGCATGGGGAACCCCCCCCCTGACCCTAATATAGGATAAAGCTGAAGATAGTGGATGGATGGAAGACCACCATTGCTAGGGTTGCCACCACAGCTTCCCTGAGCCATGAGCACCACAGGACCAACTCCTATGGGGAGGGGAGCCCACAGCAGTGCTGCTTTACTCTGTGCCAGTGTTTTTTGTTGAGGGCTGATCAAGAAGGCGATTTAGTATACTAAAAACCTTGAAAGGCTTTAAGACCAGTGAACACATTCGCTTATAAAGTGCAGTTAATTAAAACTTAAATAAATCTGTTTGGGGCGGCACGGTGGTTTAGTGGTTAGCACATTCGCCTCTCAACACTAGGGATTCCCGGTTTGAATCCCCATCTGGGTGGAGTTTCCATGTTCTCCCAGTGTCTGCGTGGGTTTCCTCCGGGTTCTCCGGCTTCCTCCCACAGTCCAAAAACATGGATCAAGTCAATTGAGTTCTCCAGATTGCCCCATGTACAGTGTGTTTGTGTGCGTGTCTGTGTGAGTGTGTGCCCAGCGATAGATTGGCCCTATCCTGGGTGTGTCTTCCCAGCTCCCGAAGCGTTCTCCCCTGGGTGGGCATGGGGAACCCCCCGTGACCCTAATATAGGATAAAGCGGAAGATAATGAATGAATGATAAATCTGTTTGGGGAGGCACGGTGGCTTAGTGGTTAGCATGTTCGCTTCTCAGTGCTAGGGATTCCCGGTTCAAATCTCCATCTGGGTGGAATCCCCATGTTCTCCCCTTCTCCGCGTAGGTTTCCTCCGGTTTTCTCCCACTGTCCAAAAACATGGATCAAGTCAATTGAGTTCTCCAAATTGCCCCATATAGAGTGTGTATGTGTGCGTGTCTGTGTGAGTGAGTGTGTGCCCAGTTATGGATTGGCGCCCTGTCCTGGGTGTATCTGTCCAGGGCCCGAAACTTTCTCCCCTGGATGGGCATGGAGAACCCCCCCGCGACCCTGATATAGGATAAAGCTAGATAATGAAGATAATGAATGGATGGATAAATCTGTTTGTGTGGGTGTACAACAATAAAATTTGAAAATATAAACTAATATATTAATGTAATATTCAGTGCATAAATACAGGGGTTCTCTTTGAACCATGGAACAATTTTATTTAAAAAGGAAAATACAGAACAAAAAAAAAAAACAGAAGCACTTTGGTAAAATATGTGCTTATTCAAGAAAGAAAAAAGAAAGTGCAAACATTACTGTCTTGGGTTTATCAGAATCTTTTTCAAAAGGACATGTTTAAATGGTGCAGGTTTTGTGAGCAGCGAAGGTGTGTGGTGTCACACACTATTTCTGTCTCTTGGCAACTGTGACAGCGTCACACGCAAGCAGTCAGGTACAGACACACAGAGCAGTGGAGCCAGGGGCATTTTGATCATTATTGATAGATTTAGTGTGTGTGTGTGTGTGAGAGAGAGATAGACGAAGACATGTTTATTAGAAATTTATAAAAATGCAGAACAAATTGCGTCCTGTATTGGTTCAATACGATAGCAACATTTAATCGCCAAATAAAGGACAATTCCATATTTTATGGGATGGGTGGAAACCCTAACCATAACTCACACAGAGATGGGATATAACTTATATTAGGATCACTTGACATGACAGAGAAGAGGAGGAGAATTTATGCAAAAGTAAGAGGGGTACCATAATGAGACACAGTGGAATTGCCAATGACTAAAGACGAATTGCCAAAATAACTAATACAAGGTGAAAAACACAGAGGGCTAATAAACACAAAAAAATATTTCATCAATTATGTATTCAAAGAGTGCGGCACGGTGGCTTAGTGATTAGCACATTCGCCTCTCAGTGCTAGGAATTCCCGGTTCGAATCCCAATGTGGGTGGAGTTTCCATGTTCTCCCCGTGTCCGCGTGGGTTTCCTCCAGGTTCTCTGGTTTCCTTTCACAGTCCAAAAACATGGATCAAGTCAATTGATTTCTCCAAATTACCCTGTATAGATTGTATGTGTGTCTGTTTGAGTGAGTGTGTGCCCAGCGATGAATTGTCACCCTGTCCTGGATGTATTTGCACAGCGCATGAAACGTTCTCCCCTGGCAATGGAAACACCCCGTGACCCTAGTAGAGGATAAAGTGGAAGATAATGGATGGATATTAAGTGCTTCTGGAATAGATATTTTTCTAAAGTTGTTTCTTGAAGATGCTGACTGCTTCTGTATTGTGGACATTACAAAAATATTTAGGATGAATGTTAATATTTATTATTCACTTTACCATATCATCCAACAGAGTCTTACCTGCAAATGCTCATTTGAATTATGGACACTTTAAAATTCTTACCAGGAGGGTAATTAATTGTAAACATGTAGATTGAGCAGTTCCTTCTAAAAAGGAAAAGTTTACAACAAAAGGAGTGTTCGATTCATACATGTCTGCTAACTGTGTCTCCACATACATTTGTCCATATTATTTATCTGGGAAGCCACAAAGAGGTCAGATTAGCTGTTTAAAATATCATTATGTCTCAGAAGGTGTGCAGTAAATGATTTTTTTAATGAATCCTCCAGCCTTGCTGCTGCTTGATTTAGCTAATTGGCATTGTTAATTGCTTTCTAAAATTAGTTTTTCTTGAATGGAAGAAGACTTGCCATCCTTAAACTGGCAATAGCAGCTGTTAAAAAAATGAAAAGAATCAACATTGTACTGGTGAATTCCATTAAATAAATATTGTGGGGTCCAAAATATTTGTTTGTTTCAGCTAAATAAAAAAATGTTAATACCAGAACTGTAGGTTATGGATAAAGTTACTTGGTCGGTCAATAAAAAGTGTGTTCTTAGAAAGACAGTGGTTGGTGTAGGCATTCTCTGGGCTTTATGCTAGGACAAAGTTAAAACAAATAATAAAATCAACCTATGTTGGATCAAGTCAACTAAGATGGCTTAGTGGTTAGCACATTCGCTTCTCAGCGTGGGAGATCCAGGTTCAAATCTCAATCTGGGGGTTGTTATGTTCTCCCTGTGTCATGTGGGCTTCCTAAGGGTTCTTCAATTTCCTCCCACAGTCCAAGAAACATGGGTTCAATGTAAATTGATGGCATTATAATAGCTGCTGGGCAAACCAACATGCATCACAAATTAGCAGGCATTAATCTGCCTGAAGCAATATTGAATGTCATCCCTTTCAGTTTAAGGGACAGTTAAAGGATTTTTAACTCATTTAGAAATATGCATATTGCTGCAAACATGTGACCTAAAACTTCACCTACCGCCCTTAAAATAGATAAAACAACCAAATAAATGACACAAAAATATTAGCCTTTGTCATTTATTTTATTAAAAAAGATTCAATATTTCATATCTTTGAGTAGAAAAAGTATGTGAACCTTCAGGATTAGTATTTATAATGAAGATTAAAGTTTATTTTCAATTATCTTTTAATGTCTGATCTTCACAGCACATTTGTTAGAGCATTATTGCACAAACTAAAGAGGATTTCTGAGGATCTCAGTATAAAAGTTTTAGATCGTCATCAGGCTGAAAAAGATTACAAAACCGTCTGTAAAATACACAAGAGCAGAAGGGCCATGTGTTATTTCATTTAAAAGTGACTGAAAAAAATGCGGGCTGCTTCTGTCATGTATGTTCTGTTTATAAAGCAGTCATATTTAAGACACTTTGGAGAACTTATTTAAGACATTAACCTCACATTTCAAATATTTTGTACAAACACACACACACACACACACACACACGTACTGTATATATGGGCGGCATGGTGGCTAGCCTCTCAGCGCTAGGGATTCCCGGTTCGAATCCCAATATGGGTTGAGTTTCCATGTTCTCCTCGTATCTGTGTGGGTTTCCTCCGGATTCACCAGTTTCCTCCCACAGTCTAAAAACATGGATCAAGTCAATTGAATTCTACAAATTGCCCCATATAGAGTGTGTTTGTGTGAGTGAGTGTGTGCCCAGCGATAGATTGGTGCCCTGTCCTGGGTGTATCTGCCCAGGGCCCGAGGTAGGACTGGCATAACTTGCTTAAAAGCCTAATTAAACATTATTTAGAAAAACATTTGAAGCCCAGGTCTATTTATTTCTGTATGGATTTCTGCATGACTAATTTTCAGTAGTTAAGGGTGTATAAGGATTGATATGAAGTATTTAAGCACCCTTCAGCAATTCAATACTACAATCAAAGTGACCGTAGGAAAAGAGAAAAGTGGAAAAGCGGATTTGAAAAACTTTAGCCAGGCCAGCATGGGGACAGTTCTGGGTAAACCTGCTTGAGACTCATTTTTAGCAAATAGACTTGTACTGGCTATTAAATTAATGCATGGCTTTGCTTGCTTCAGAATCAGAACCGTGCTTTATTTGCTAAATGTGCTTACACAAACAGGAAATTTTTCTTTGGTTTCAGTAGCTTGGATACACACACACACACACACACACACACACACACACACGCGTGTGCACCCACTCTCTCATCCTCTGTATTATTCCCACACACTCCCACATGTTGAAAAATAGATACACAGTAAAGTGAGTAAACTTAAAGTGTTCAGTGCAGTAATACTGTCATCAGAGTGAATAAATAAATTAAGAAGGTTTAGTATGGCATTGGCTTAGTGGTTAGCACCTTCGCCTCTCAGCGCTAGGGATTCCCGGTTCGAATCCCCATCTGGGTGGAGTTTCCATGTTCTCCCCATGTCTGCGTGGGTTTCCTCCGGGTTCTCCGGTTTCCTCCCACAGTCCAAAAACATGGATCAAGTCAATTGAATTCTCCAAATTGCCCCATAAAGAGTGTGTCTGTGTGAGTGAGTGTGTGCCCAGCGATGGATTGGCGCTCTGTCCTGGGTCTATCTGCCCAGCGCCCGAGACGTTCTCCTCTGGATGGGCATGGGGAACCCCACCGTGACCCTAATAGAGGATAAAGCGGGAGATAGTGAATGAATGAATAGTATGGCATTAGATGCCCTGACTGTAATGTGTATTTTTTAACTATTCAAGTGTGGGGGAAAACTTTTTTTTTCATCTAGTAGTCTTTATTCTAAGTTGGCTAAAATGCACGGCTTAAGGGAAGCTGCTGGAACAGGTGATGTCCAGACTGTGGGGGGTCGGAGACAATTTTCCCTGCACATTTCCTAGTTCTGGAGGTGTGCAGATCCTTTAGCACGGGTAGCTGTACACCGATGGTCCTCTCTGCAGACCTGATGATGTGATGCATTCTGTGGAAGTTGTGTTTAGTGGCTAATCCCCGCCACACTGTGATGGAAGCAGTGAGGACAGACTCTGTGGTGGCAGTGTAGTAAGGCAGTAGGGGACCATTCAATGATTTGAAGGCAGAGCCAGGGGATAAGCAGGTAATGCTCTGTCAAGAGGCTGTCAATTCGGGTTTTAAGGTCAGCAGCATGGACCATTCCTACCAGGAATCCAGAACTTATTCAGGAGAAAATGCTGCTGTTTCTTCTATAAAATAAAACAGTTTCATTTACCTCAGGCAGTTGACTGCTGTGATTTATTTTTTCAGTTTCTTCCCTGTTATTGACCTCTGCAGGGAATTTCATCACAGGAAACCTTGCCTTCCAATTTAACATCATAATATATATATATATATATATATATATATATATATATATATATATATATATATATATATATATATATATATATATATACACTGAAAATATCCATGCTGTAGGCAGAAAACCTGTGGAAATGGTCACCATAAATTGCACTGTATCCACTGGCCCATGGACCATATGAACAATGTCCTACTGGTAATTTTCTCACCACACACACTATTTTTGGAACACCTATGTGATGAAACAGCTTTTAGTGCGATAGTGTTTGATAACCTGTAACTTGGTAACTTTGAATCTTTAAGTCAACAAAGTATTTAAAAATTCTTAATGGTTGATAATTCCTGTAAATTGGTTCCAGCTTGTTGCAATGACCTTGAAAATAGTTGGACTGTTTGGTAGTTTATTGCTTAAGTCATATTTGTCTTCTGCACTATTGCATGCACAGCACTTTGATTCCTCTGCAAATATTTTATTTGCTCTGCAGCCAGACACCTTCCTATGTTACAAATTTCACATAATATATCAAACTTTCTACAATGTCTTCAAAATCATTAAATAAGTGAATAAACTGAAAGTTGGATACAAATGATTTAATGATTGTAATATTAACTATGTCAATTATTTTAGAGTACTAATTTACTTGCCACAAACCTTGTAGCAAGCATGTAGCTATGGGTTGGTGAAGGGTGACACTTCTCATATCCGTGTGTGAAGGCCCAGGCTGTAGCTTTGTACTCGTTTTTAAGAAATTCTCGCTTTTCTTCATTTCTTCGATACAGTTTGTCCCCCATGTGTTGTCCTCAGATGAAGTGACTAGGTAAAATTCCTCGCTTCACCTCACAGTACATAAGAAACTTGTATTATTTGTCTCATTCAAGTTTGAAAACTTACCTGAAGAGAACTAGGCTGCTGGTGTGCTTGCACCTCAAACATACAGTTTGTTATTTATTGTGATTACAATTCAGTGTCACAGAGTCTCTGTCTTAAACTCAATAAGGCACTCAAGGCTGTGCATTATTATTTATAATTATGAATATAGAGCTGTTTTTCTGAGTATTTAGTCAATAAAACCTGCTCTTTATCTGAATCTTGCGAGTGCCTGCAGATATTCCTTCCATTGCTTTACAATTCAAGAAAACTGCAATAGCACCACAGAGCAGGTATTATTTTGTTGGTGCATTCTCATTCCAGCAGTGTCACTTAGTTGTTTAAATAAGACTACAGCAGCACTGCCACACTGAAACCTGTTCTGTGATAGTCCTTTGAATGTCTCGACCAATAAAGAACAGAGGACCAACAGGGGACTAACAAAAAATAAAAGAAAACAGATGTACATTGTTTCCTGTACATCTTGTATGTGTCATTTTTCCTTGTTTATTAGTTAATTAATCATTGTTAAGTTGCTTTTGCCTTGTCATTATCATCAGTTATGTTTTCCCGTTAAATGTCTTCCTCTTGTGTTTATAAACCCTCCTTTTCTGTTCATTCCTGTCAAACGTTTTAAGTATGCCCTGTTTGCTTGTGCATGTGGGCTTGTTTCCCCAGTGTTTTCTGCATTAAAAGTCAAAAGTCAAGTTAACATTACCCATGATTGTGACATAAATTTTGTAGTTTTACAATTAGAATATGGTAAATCAGCAAACCGTTTTAAGCTTATGGTTATTCAGTCTCTGTGGCATGTCAGTTAATCGTGAGCCATTTTTAGATTTATTATTTATTATTATTAAAGTTTGTATGTTTCTATATTTATTTTGTATCCTGTTTCTGTTCTGACACAGCAGAGTTACCCATGGACTGGGGTTTCTATACTTCTTGATCCCTTTCTTAACTTTCTTTAATGTATCAATTATATAATAATAATAAAAAATAAAATAAATAATTAAATAATAACAGCATATTTTTCAGCACAGGTGTAATTTGTACCACAATAAATAAATATACAAGCTTTTCACACTTGAACTTGCAATAAACTTGCAAAAAACCTTCTCTACTCCTACTCACTGACAAATAAAGGCAGAGACAATATATCACACATATGACATGTGCATTCGCTTTACACCATAACAAAGGTATGATCCTGAGATCTGTAGCTTTTAATCTAAAATGTAAGTAGTAAATATTTTTTTTTATCATATATAAATTAAACCATTCAGTTTAATGAAATATAAAGCTATTTTGTTAATTACTTTTTGTACCTCAGCACAAAATCACAATGTTTATGATAAATGGGCAAACATTCTAAGTTTTAATTTAGTCATTGAATGAGATTAATTACACAATAAATAAAATGCATGCCAGCAAATAAAACCTTAACTGTAATGGAAAACAAAGACTCATTTTGTTCTTTGGCTGTGATTTTATATCCAGCTTTACATTCAAAAACCTGAGAATCATCAGATCTTATATTTACAAAAGACTTTCATAGTTAATTGCGAAATATCTTGTGTTTGCTTGGTGGATTACAACTCAGATAGCTTTCATCTGGTTGGAAATCTAAAAAGTAGGGAAAAAAAAGATGCAATTAAATATTATATTGTCTCTAGTGATTAGGCCTGTGGTTGCAGTATACAAATAAAAACCCAGCAATGTTTTTTATATACAAAAAGTTTTAAATCCAAGTGTTCACAATTCACACATATATTTTTATGTCCAACTAAAATGTAAAAATCTTAGATTTAAAAAAAATTATCAAGTCTCGATGTGTGTTTTAAGACACAGCATTATTTTCATATATTTATTCAAACTTTTTATATTGCCTGTATTATTTCTTGCAACAATGAAACACCTACCACACATGAATAATTACAAATACAGAAATATTAGTAAACCAAGACCATGGTGCATTTACTTTATCTGTTGTATTATGCTTACAAAACTTCATTGTTTATGATATAGTAAACCAAAACATTTACCAAGTGGATAGTAAGACACTAAGTAAGATCTATTTGCTATAAAATAGCATTTTGGTTATGTCTACTCTGATATAAAATACAGGCGATACAAAAAAATATAGAATGCAGGTGTTTGTTAAAGAACACACAAAAAAGCTATGCTATTACAGAGACAAAATGAAATGAGTGAAAATGAATGAGTGGACAAAGTCTGAGTGAGAGCCAACTGTGAAAATATCTGTGAATAATATTCCTAGAAGGCTTGGAAATTAGTTTAACTGGTTCTTTGGCAGACAGAGAGATACCAAGAGAAAGAAATGCCACTGAAACAGAAAAGTGAGTGCTAGAAGCAGACCATGCAGGGGATTGTGCTACCAACCATGCAGAAAGTACTGAAGTGCTAATCCTTTGCAGAGGTAAGAAGGAAAGAGTGTGTTTATATAGAGAGAAAGGGAGAGGGGTGATATAGGCAAACTGCTAAAACCTCTAAGGCAATGAAAAGGGTGATGAGGAAAATAACTATGGAATTTACTTATAACATCTCAAATGTGGATAAAAGTTTAGTCAGTGAAATAAACTGCAAAGCAAAAAAAAATCATTTAATTAAAGAGAGGATAATTGTGTTACCTTAAAGCATGGAAGGATGGGTGCACAGCGGGCTTTGAAAATCCCCTAATTAATAATGTTTGTGGTGCATCAAAACTTACAAGGCCAGGTAGGGTTAAGTTAGATGTGATGAAATAAAGGAGGGGCGGCACGGTGGCTTAGTGGTTAGCATGTTCGTCTCTCAGCGCTAGTTCGAATCCCCATCTGGGTGGAGTTTCCATGTTCTCCCCATATCCGCGTGGGTTTCCTCTGGGTTCTCTGGTTTCCTCCTACAGTCCAAAAACATGGATCAAGTGAATTGATTTTTCCAAATTGCCCCATATAGAGTGTGTTTGTGTGAGTGAGTGTGTGCCCAGCGATAGATTGCCGTCCTGTCCTGGGTGTATCTGCCCAGCGCCCAAAACGTTCTCCCATGGATGGGCATGGGGAACCCCCCCGCGACCCTAATATATAGGATAAAGCGGAAGATAATGGATGGATGGATGGGAAAAAAGGAGTGTATAATAAAGTTTTTTGGTCCATAATGGGACCAATTCCTCTTTCCAGCATATAGACACCTGTGAATTTTTATCTTGATCAATACAGGACTGTAGCAATGTCCTGGACAATTTTCTTCTGTCTGCCTTTCTTGTCATTTTGGAAATCCTACACTTCAGCTCGGCTGCTAGAACACCAACCGCTTGCTCCAGGCCAGGTCACATGCCTCTGGTTCCTCTATCTAAACCAAGCTGAAAATACCTGCTGGTGAACACACCTGACATGCCAGCAGGTGTATATGTAGTGCCGCGTGACATCCTCCTTGTTCCGGGTTTTGGCACCAAATGTCACATGCCACACAAGGACACGCAGATACAGAATGTAAACCAAATTTTATCATCAACAAATCTTTCTCACAATTTAGTGAATGATGCATTCCCCATTATAGTTTCTATGTAACATTTATTTCAATGTATATTATTTGGGTGCATCCAGCTTTTTAAAAGCCTCCCCTTGCTACAACCCTGTCTGTTTTAATCTGACAAAAGTCAGGGGGTGGAATTGTGTTTCGGGAAGAGTGGAGGTTTTGAATCACCCACACATCCCGTTTACTACGTCTCCGCTTATAAGATAACTCTGTGTAAAGAAAAAGTACAAACCAAAACCATAGCAGTACAAGGTGTTAAATGACACAGCAATTTGATTTGCTAGGGAAACATGAACTCGACTATAGTCCTTGAGTCTGGCCTTCTCCCTAAAGAAAGAAACTAATTACTATCAAACTTCAAATTACACAGTTTTTGTATACTTGATAGGAAATATGAAGAATAGTAAAATATAAAGTAAATACCATTGCTATAGCTTGTGCTTTATTCTACTTATTTATGCAGCAAATGTTATTGATGTATGTCAGAGTGAATTCTGCAAAACCCTCAAGAAGCTCAAACAATCTTCTTTAGTGCTATGGTAGTCTATTCAATTCATCCTCTTCTCCTGGTTCTCTGAAAAGAGCCAGATCTATTCTGTCCATTTCAAAGAATTATTTTAGTGACTAGTAATGGTAGTGCACTTTGTAAGATGGGCATGCCAAATCAGATCTGATCTGAGACCATACTCTTTTTTTTTTTTCATTGAGTTTTGAAATGTTGTATCAACACTATGGCATTTGCCATAGAAATTCTATAAGCATGTGTGATTTTTAGGCAGATTTTTCGTACTTTAAAATAAACCACAAAAAATCTGAGGCTGTAATAATAAATAAAGTTGATAAAAGTTGATAAGGTTGTTTTACAATGGAACGAAGCGCTGGGGATTCCCGGTTCCAATCTGAGTGGATGTTCTCCCCCTGTCCACGTGGGTTTCCTCCGGGTTCTCCAGTTTCCTCTCACAGTCTGAAAACAAGGATCAAGAAAAATTGAATGTTCCAAATTTACCCATATAGAGTGTGTGTCTGTGTAAGTGTGGGTGCCCAGGAATGGATTGGCTCCCTGTCCTGGGCATATCTGCCTAAGCAAAAGATAATGGATGGATGGATGATAGAATGATCATAAATGTCATTTATTTGGTCTGTGTGGTGGCACACTGTTTGCAGCAACTAACGTTACCTGTTGAGGCCAATCTGAGACCACTCATGTTATCCATTATGAAGGACATCGTCTATTAACACCTGATGCCCAGTTGGCCACCCCATAGAGGTTTGCAGGAGAGACAGACCAATCCCATGGGTTTTTCCTTCAGGGCTTGATGGTGCTAAAGCAGCAGTGCATTAGGGTGGCCTTTATCATGTTATTCCTCAATGGGCCTTGACCTGGTCCACAGCTCTGTTGCAAGTCAGGGTACCTGAGCGGCCTTTTGGCAAGGCATCTAGAGGGTATGAAGCTTCCATTCCAACTCCATGGCACACTGTGCTATTAAGATCCATATGTTGGTGTGCGAGAATGGGTGGGACGGACAGGGCCTCAAGGTAGTGCTCTAGCTGTGACTATACAGACGCTTTAATGATGAATTAACCACTAGGGATGTACCCTCCAGCCTAACTAAACTGTTGTTCTGTCTACAGTAGGCACCTAGTGGTCAGCTCACACCAACTATATGGAAGTATTTGCTGTGCATGGTGCACCACCCAGGTCGTCAGAAAACACAGAGGCCAGATCCAGTCAGGGTCGATTATTTTCATTGAACACTTCGGCGCGCACAGCTACGGAGTTCTACATCAAGGAGGCCTTGGACCTTGGACAAATTTTTGGGGGTTTGTTAATTTCTTCTGAGGGTTTTTGAACAAGGACAGGAAATGCAGAAAAAGAGATGGACTACAGTCAATAATCACAGAAAAATACAAAGTACATCTTAAATGGACCTGATAAAATGAACAAAGAGTACAGAAACAAGGACATGCACCTAATAAATTGGTCAGTACATATAATCTTGAATGCCTAAAGGTAGCTAAGACAATGTTATTATTTCCTGTTACACTTTCCACTGAGCGGAAATTTAACAAAAAAAGACAATTAGATCTCATTTGTTAAGTGAGATTATAAACTGATGGATTGTGAATGTACTGTAAATGTGTTCCACCAAGGAGGCAGTAAGAATAACTATAGAATTAAACTTAAGACTGATTATTTTGCATCTGACTGAGATCTGCACTTTATCTAAAGGGAATTTAGCCATGCTAATGGATCATGACTTTGCAGATTTAGCCGATATGTTTGTAAGGATGTAGATGGCTGAAAGTCAAGCACCTTAATCTTTTTGTACTTCGTGATGCTGTGATGTACTTTCTCTTTTACTATTTGGCACAAATAGGATGTGCAAATAAAGTGGTTTTGATATAATATGAAAGAAATACAATTATTGTATGCAAAGTTTACTACAGAGTCTACTAATCCAAAATGCCAAGCATTTAAGCAGATTTACAGATAACATTCAGCTGTGACATTTTTCCATATTTGAAAGTGAAAGAGATTTGCCCTGAAAGATAAACTTTCATTTGGAACCAAATTTGCAATATGTAAGAAGCCCCTTGGTAGCTCAAAATGCAACATGTGTGACGTTATGTAACATATCTGTCAGGCGCAAGGGACAAGGTAGTGTTACCTACAAGGCAGCACAACAATGATTTATCTTATTTTGCTTTGAACCACTGCATATTAGCATAAAATTTCAGTTTACTGCATCAGCCATAGAAGCTTTTGGTTAATAGGTAAAATCCTAAGTAGGTGTTTAATATTAGCTTAAGAAACCAGTTCTGCACACATACTAAACGGTTTTGTTGTTTATCAGCCTTTGACGCATTAGCCTTCGTTACTTCCATTTCTTTCCTTTTGTTGGCACTAGAACTATCATTCATTTTAAGCTTGCAGGTTTCTGTTCATACTTGGAACCATTTACTTTACCCTTATCTGCCTAATAAGTATTTGTCAACTGTTATCCTCAAAAACTGTTTGCATCAAACAGTCTTGCAGGTGATCAGAAGAACTTCTTTTTATCTTTGAGGACATTTAATACATTATCAGCTTCATCTATCAAATGCTGTCAGACTGTTCAATGTCGACTTACATGCATGAAATATCTATACTACAAGAGATGTAATATGTCATCTATCAGCCTTTGAGACCTCTGCTTTATTTACATTTATTATTTATATACATTAACCTAATACATTTTTCAGAAAGCACACACATTCTGAAATTCAATAGTATTACCATCTTCATTTGAAGCATTAATTCAGTTTATTTCATTCATTCATTCATTATCTCCCGCTTATCCTCTATTAGGGTCGCGGTGGGGTTCCCCATGCCCATCCAGGGGAGAACGTCTCGGGCGCTGGGCAGATAGACCCAGGACAGGGCGCCAATCCATCGCTGGGCACACACTCACTCACACAGACACACTCTATATGGGGCAATTTTGAGAATTCAATTAACTTGATCCATGTTTTTGGACTGTGGGAGGAAACCGGAGAACCCGGAGG
>JAFMOD010001085.1:535650-608542 GCA_019802435.1 Corydoras maculifer
GCCCCAGCCTGAGGTCAAGAACGCTCTGGAGCAAGTTTTCATCCAGGATGTCTCTGTACATTGCTGCATTCATCTTTCCCTCTATCCTGACTAGTCTGCCAGTTCCTGCTGCTGAAAAACATCCCCATAGCATGATGCTGCCACAACCATGCTTGACTGTAGGGATGGTATTGGCCTCGTGATGAGCAGTGCCTGGTTTCCTCCAAACATGACGCCTGGCATTCACACCAAATAGTTCAATCTTCGTCTCATCAGACCAGAGAATTTTGTTTCTCATGGTCTGAGAGTCCTTTAGGTGCCTTTTGGAAAATTCCAAACGGGCTGCCTTGTGCCGTTTACTAAGAAGTGGCTTTTGCCTGGCCACTCTGCCATACAGGCCTGATTGATGGATTGCTGCAGAGATGGTTGTCCCTCTGCAAGGTTCTCCTCTCTCCACGGAGGAATGCTGGAGCTCTGACAGAGTAATCATCGGGTTCTTGGTCACCTCCCTGACCAAGGCCCTTCTCCCCGATCGCTCAATTTAGACGGCCGGCCAGCTCTAGGAAGAGTCCTGGTGGTTCCAAACTTCTTCCATTTACGAATGATGGAGGCCACTGTGCTCATTGGTACCTTCAAAGCAGCAGAAATTTTTCTGTATCCTTCCCCAGATTTGTATCTCGAGACAATTTTGTCTCTGAGGTCTACAGACAATTCCTTTGACTTGATGCTTCATGTTAGCCCTCTGACATGCAGTCAACTGTGGGACCTTATATAGACAGGTGTGTGCCTTTCCAAATCATGTCCAATCAACTGGATTTACCACAGGTGGACTCCATTCAAGCTGTAGAAACAGCTCAAGGATGATCAGTGGAAAAAGGATGCCCCTGAGTTCAATTTTCAAACTCTCAAGAACACTTTTTTGACATGGTCATAATGGGGTATTTTGTGTAAAATTTTGAGGAAAGAGATTAATTTAATACAATTTGGAATAAGGCTGTAAGAAAATGTGGAAAAAGTGAAGCGCTGTGAATACTTTCCAGATGCACTGTACACCTCAGATTGCATGAAAAATGTCCCAAGCGTAGAACTAAAGCACTGTATTTTTCAATGGCTGTGACTAGAATTCATTTCATATTCATCTGCTGGTGAAATAAATCACAAATTACAGCTAGTCATCAAAATGTGAAGTTGAAGTTGGCTTTACTCACTCACACAGACACAAAAACTATATAGAGACAATTTGGAGCAGTGAAGTTACCCTCAACATTCTCAAAGTAAATATCACATTACTAATGCACTTTACTGCAAAAAAACCAAACTCCTACTCTGAAGTATTCACCTTTTTCGTTACCTGTCACTTCAAGCTGTGGCTGATCAACTTTACACCCTGCAACCATTATGCCTGGTCTATACTCTTTAGGCATTATCTCACATTCTAAGATGTGTTAACTATCTAGTTAATAACTCTACTACAAACATTTCCAAGTATCTACTGGTATCTTATTTGGGTCAATAGCATTTCCATTTAAATTTAAAAAGCATCCTCTTTAAAGCTGTCCTTACTTTCTGCTTGCTAATCTGAGGCAGGCACTACCTGGTTCACCATCTCCATATAATCTAAACTTCTCTCACTATCATTTTCTACATTTATTAGCTTTTTAAATAATTTTAACACCTACTTAGTACATCTTCGACATTTTTTTTTATAACATGTTTCCAGCAATGTTTTAATACTATAAACTGCTGTGTATCCCTCTAAGGTCACCACCTTACATTCTCCACTCTTTGTCTGGCGTTGGATAAAATTTACCTGTCTGCTTTTTTAATATGAAATATAACCTTGTGGTTTTCTTTCTACTTGAAAGATGTGTCTACTATAGCTGTTTTTATTATTGAAAAAAATACTACTATTTACCCGACTATTTTTGTCCCTAATGCCAAATCACCCCAACACCTAATCATCAACGCTATTCTCTTTACTAACTTGCTCAGAGAAGTCATTCCCCTTAAATCTGTGAAGTGCTACTTTACCATTGTGCTTAGGGCCATTATCCTGCTGGAAGGTGAACCAAGGCTCAAATCATATCATCCATCCTTTGATTCTGGTTAGTTTTGCAGTTTCTGATGCTGAGATTAAACCTCTAAGGCCTTTCAAACAGAAGGTGATAGTGATGTAATGTGAAACGATTATGTAAATCCTATAGTACAATTGTAACATATTAAATGTTAAAGCAGATAATTATTTCTTTAATATTTGTTTATTTTGATTTCCATATAAGCAGCATGTTTTTTCCAGATATGAAATACACTTTCAGAAGTAAGGATAATGGAAGTTTTTTCTGAAACAAATAACAAGTAGTGCAACAGCTGACAAATAATGTTTTTTAAAACAAAATTGCAAGAACTTGAAGAATTTATTACATTACGTAATATAATTAAAGGTTTTAGTGCTCCTGCATTGTGGAACCAATAAAGGCATATCTTATCTTACTGAATTCATATGATCTTTAAGACAAATATAAATTTAGAGTGAAAGGCAAAACAATTAATAACATGTTAATAATCTATTTTGCATGTATGACAGTATGACTCACTGGCACTGGTCACCTGCTTTATTTTAAAAGTCAACACATCTTTTTAGTTTAACCATTTAAGTATTGCCTGTATACTATTTGCAGTTAGACATAGGGTTATCATGATTTGCACCTCATCATGTTATCATTTACACTTTAAGTAGTGTCCTAACTGTTCATATATTCACATATTTTGCTGAATTGTACATATTTAATTTACACAGTTTCATTTACCATATATATTTAGCATTTTGTATTTTTACAATTACAGACTGTAATCCATCTGTTTTTTTGCATTCATTTAATCCTAGTTACTGTGTTCTCTATTTATAAAGACCCCAAAAATCTACCACAGTCCATGTATTATTTGGATAATAAAGGGTTTGCATAATTGCAAATGGCACTGATTTAGTGGTGTCTTAGTAGTGTTGGACTTTTTATAAACTAATGACTCATTGTAAAGTAGAAACAGCTGAAGTATTGGACGGTATTAGCTGGATTTCCATGTAAATGCTTCACAAATGTAATGCATTTTGTGAAATATTTGGAGGATAAAAGCTGATGTTAAGTCATGCCAGATGAAAGAAATATCAAAAAGGAGATCTAATTATTTTTTCTGTTTCTCCTTAATTTTAGTGAGATCAAATGGAAAGACAACGGAGACAAAGTCTCCTGCTCCTTAAATATGTCTCCTGAGATAAAGACCTTAATCTTGCACATTTCTCCACTTGAGTTTTAGTAGAAATCTACTTAAGATCTCATAATGTGCTTAGATTTTCCAAAATAATTTATTTATTTAATTTAAGACAGATATCTCAATAATAACTCAACAATTTCTGATCCATTCCTGATACTGTGAATTACTTCTTAGAAGCTGAATATTTAACATGGGTGTGGTAGCTCAGTGGTTATAAGGCTAACAATTGGAAGGTTGGAGGTTAATATCCCAAGGCCACTGAAGTTACCAATGTCGGCCCAAGAGCAGGGCCCTTATCTGTCATTGCTCAAAGACATAATGTATCATGGTTGACCGTGCATTCTGACCTCATATATCTTGTTAGTAATCTTGTAATGACAATTTTAGGAGAAACATCTGCAACAAAGTGGATTTTTAGTTTCACAACAAAGTCTCTTGAGACTCCAAAGAACATTTAAGGAATACAGTTTTTTCTATCCACTACAATTATGCAAAGGTAATATAGGCTTCTGTGATTAGAGAAGTCATTAAAACAGTCAACTTGGACAGATTTAACAGCACAATCATCTTAACAATAATTAATAATATTTTAATGGCTCTGGTGGTGTCAGTTTTTAGATGCCAGGAACCTAGAACAGGTAACAAACAGCACTGCATGATTTACACAGTACCCCTGGTACACATGTACCCCTGGGTGCAGGGCTCGCGCACATGCTAATCCCCTTTTTAGCAGTTGGGTATATGCACAATTTAAATCATAATGGGTGGCTTTCACTCATGCTACAGACACTTATGAATAACTGGCAGTTGATTCTTGGTGTGTGTGTGTGTGTGTGTGTGTGTGTGTGTGTGTGTGTGTGTGTGTGTGTGTGTCCAAAACATGCCCTACCCACCTCTATCAGTAGGACTTGCTTGATTCTTTATTGTTTATTTAGAAAAATCTCTTTTCATTCTCTTTTTCACTTTTTTTTTTAAATAATTTTTGATTTCCTTGTCTTAGCAAAGTGTTTTTTTTTTGTTTTTTTTAGATTTTACTTTTTGCATTTTTATATTCATTTTGTGTTGAATGTGGAACCCATTATTTTTATGTAAAATCAGACACCCATTTGCTGTTTATAGTTATTTATGCTCTTATTTATGCTCGCTGCTCACAGAAAACTACCTACAGGATGCTGGAGGCTGAACATTTTTGGTTGGTAGATTATTTTTAGTCTCATTTTTTTTAACTGAGGTGTTTAAAAATTCCATCATCTCTGCTGCATCTTATCCACTCTTACCAGCACAGCACACTGTAATGTCACCACCACCCTGTGAATATCAGTGCAATGCAGAGAGCTACTACTCATATAATGCTCCAGAGTAAAGAGGACTTACAACATATATAGAGAAACTAAAGTTGGCAATTGCAGGACCTCAAAGGGCATCTTTATTTAAACTGATAGAATTGGTACCTACCTAACAGGTTAATCAGTAAGTATATTCCATATAATCATAAGCTGACTAGGCTAAATAAAATAGTGATATGATTAAAATTATTCATTGTATAGTTCCACTTACCAGACTTGGGCTCTGGAAAAATTATTTTATATTCTTTACATAAAGGTACAAAATGTTGCTCAGAATGATTTCCTAAAAAAATTAAAATATGAATGCTCCATATGATGCCAGTTAACTTACTAAAAGAAATTCAGTCTATTCTTATTTGATTATATATATTTTTTATCTTTCAACCATAACCCAAACAACCATTTGCAGACAGGGTTAGGGTTAGTTTGCTACATTTTTAGCAAAACACCTGAATTTATACATAGTATTTACAGTTTAGTATATATATATATATATATATATATATATATATATATATATATATATATATATATATATATATATAGTCTAAAGAGGGCATTCATATGTATTTAATTATCCATCCATCTATTATCTTCCACTTTATCATCTATTAGGGTCACGGGGGGTTCCCCATGCCCATCCAGGGGAGAACGTTTCGGGCGCTGGGCAGATACACCCAGGACAGGGCACCAATCTATCGCTGGGCACACACTCACTTACACACACACACACAAACACACTCTATATGGGGCAATTTGGAGAATTCAATTGACTTGATCCACGTTTTTGGACTGTGGGAGGAAACCGGAGAACCCGGAGGAAACCCACGTGGACACGGTGAGAACATGGAAACTCCACCCAGATTGGGATTCGAACCGGGAATCCTTAGCGCTGAGAGGTGAACGTGCTAACAACTAAGC
Source organism: Corydoras maculifer (assembly GCA_019802435.1). NCBI lineage: Eukaryota > Metazoa > Chordata > Actinopteri > Siluriformes > Callichthyidae > Corydoras > Corydoras maculifer. The sequence goes on from JAFMOD010001085.1 coordinate 541,167, forward strand.
CACCTTGCCGCCCTATGTATTTAACTATTAGTTACAATTTTGTATTGTGTAAGTGGGAGTGGTGGTCCTAATAGTTTATTAATTAGATAATCAAAAAACATTCACTGACAGACGGCAATGTGGATTACATGTGTTGCTTAAATTGCATCTAGCGCATAACTTTTGATGTGACTGGATACACATGTTATTCCAAAAGTTTTGTCATATAAGGGCACATAAAGTATAATGTATATTTATCACTGAGCATGCTATATGTTAGTTATAATTCAAATGATCCAATATGCTTATTAAAGGAATGTTTCTGAAATTTTCATTGGCTTGTGAATGAATATTTAGTTTTGCCACAGCTGCACTATCAATGTTAATACCAATGAGCTCTGTTCTTCTATGTTCAAAGGCATGTAAAAAGTTTGAAAAAATTAAATCATGAATAAGCATCTAGCACTGCAAGCTGATTCAGTTCACATTGTTATCAGAACATAAGACATTAAGATCTGGTTGGTAATGATTGGGAAAATCTAGGCAAAATGATCTTCATGCATCAAGTGAAATTCTAATGGACTAAATTAAAATAAAAAAAACAAAATGTCTCAGTAAGGCATTGGGTTTAAACAACCGCATTAACTTTAGTTTTAGATCACAGTTTTTAATTTTTAGGTCAAAAAATAATTTATTTACTGCATTAGGAATAGTTTTTATTGAATATTATCACAGTTGTGCACCGTTTTTGACATTATCTTGTATTAGACATTCTTAAACATAAAAACATTATTTCAGGGGACAGTAATTAAAATAACATTAAATTGATCATAATATAGAATAATGGTAGATTTAATTCTATTTATATTGAAACATTTAGAGATACTATATTATTATACATACTATAATAATAATAATACATCTGTATAAATAGAAACAATGCACATATTCTGCATATTTTAAATGTAATGAAATTTAAATAAGTTATTTATTTTAAATTATAAAATTATATTCCTTATTATCTTATCTACTTCTGTAATTACAAACATTTAGCGGAGAACTGGATCATTGCCTCTTTCTGGTCTTTTGCAAGTAGCAGTAAATCCTGTGCCGCACATGCAGCGTTGGTGTGTGGGAGCAACCCGAACAGACACTCGAGACGAAGCGTAAAAATAAAAGGCTTTATTAAACTCTGAAATACCAAAAATGAACATAAACCTGGTGCAATGGCTAAGAAAACAAACAAATGGAAACACATACAACTATGAAAATAATCAAGGCGACGGTACCAGAGTATGAGACGAGAGAATCCGGAAACGGGAACGAAATGGTCAGAACACAGGTCAGATCAGAGGAAACGCTAAGCTAAGCGGCAGGAGAGCTTGGAGGTATTTATAGGAAGTGACGGATTAGAAACAGGTGCGGAGATAAGAGAGGCGTGGCAAGTGGGAGAGTCAGAGAGACGTGACAAATCCATCTGCTCATAGGTTGATATTCTGTTATTCCCTCTATTGCATATAGCTACTTGCGTGTCATCTTGGTTACAAAGTTCAAGTTCAAGTTATTTATTTATATAGCGCTTTTTACAACAGTACATTGTCACAAAGCAGCTTTACAGAATGAAAAGCCTTTAAACCCCCAAAGAGCAAGCCGAAGCGACAGTGGCAAGAAAAAACTCCCTTTTCTGTTGTTATTCAAGGAAGAAACCTTGGGAGGGCCAAGACTCAGTGGGGGACTCATTCTCCTTGAGCGGCCAGGCAGCAACAACAATGTAGGACAGACATGTAGAGACATTTAACAAATGGAAAAACTAAAAACTGGAAAACTATATGTGAGTCCATTTGGGGGCGTCCTGCAGGACCGCCAGTCCAATGGATATTCAGGTTCCATCAGTGCTCGTCGGCAGAGCCATGGATGAAGATCTCCAGGAAGCCGGTCACACCTCAAAAGAAACCAACAAGGAAGGCAGTTAGAGCTAATAATAAAACACGGCATTTAATTAATAACTAATTTATTGACACAGTGCAGCATGTGACAAAGAACATCCTATTCACTATATCCATATCGTTTCATGGAATTTCAGGATTTCAGATAGGATTTCTCACAAGCTAAAACAAGCTTTAACATACAATAAATACCAGTTAGGTATTGAGCTTCTGGTGTAACTGCCATCAAGTGGTGTTCCTTTACTGCTAGTGTGGGTAGCTTATGATTTTCAAATAGGTAGTTTGGGTCCTTAAATGTGATTGGCAATCTGAAACAGCTCAGTTTGTCCAGCTGTGACATTATTGACAATAATGCACAACTCTGACCATTTCACATTTGTAACAATGTTTGATATACAATACGTTATTTTAAATTGTAATTTAAATGTACCATGAATGGGAACACAGATTAATATAACTAGTGAGACGATTTGCGATGAGAACTAAGCTCATATTCCGTTATTCTGCAATTTACGTTCACTTTAAAAACCAGGACCAGCTTTTTTCGCAGAAGTTCAGTTTATTAATGATTGTGTTTTCAATAAACATGTTTATAAATCATACCTTTTTAAAAAATTTTTATTAATGGTGCCCGTGCCTAAAAACACCTCTTAATCATGATTTATTCACAATAATGCACGCCCTCAACGTGCCTTATTGCTTATATATCATATATATGTTACGTTTTTCTTTATCACACAAATGAAACACAGCAAATGACGAAAAAAAGATAGATGAGCTTTTAAAATGGACCCCCCCACTAAAAAAAAAAAAAACACAATTCTTGCAAGAGCACTTCAAACTGATGTAGAGTCAGGAGCTATGTGAATTATTTACTGGACATCTGGCACAGTGTGGAAGAAAGGAATCTTTTGTTTTAGTGGTTAATTCTTATCTCTAATGCTTAATATTTGCTTTTTATTTTTGTTAAAATACATTATGTGTTAATTGTTTGGACAAATTTTAGTAAGGGTGGCCCATTTAAAGTATGTATATACAGCACATTCTCTAACATATATAACCCATTATAGCTTTTGAATTTTAATACACACCCACTCAGCAGAAACATTTTTTTCCTTTATATTTTAATGTGATTTAAAGGTTGTTGGGATCAGGAGCAGAATTGGAGAAGGACTAAACAGCTTACAATCCAGAAAAGACACAATTTAATTAGAACGCGAGTTGGCATAGCTTCAAGTTCAGAAATAGCTATTTTAACAAGGTTATATGGATTTTTTTCACCTTTACTACTGTTTTAGCACACATAAGCAGATGACATTAAGCTTAAATTCTTGAGGCTTCACTTGTTCACACACATTGTAAAAATGTAGAACCATGAAAAATGCGTCCATTCTTTACTAAAGAAGATTTACTTCCACAATAAGTCCACTTTAGCTCTGTTAATGGTTCCCTTGTTGTTGTTGAGGGCTCAGTTTTGACCTGTGTTCTTAGCTCTACAAAATAGTCTGTTTGTTGACAAATTTTGTATTGAATCAAAAAACGTCCATAGTACTGCATTTGTTTTCAGTATCAAACCCTAATATCAACCATCTTCTCTCAAAAAAGCCTTTTAAAGATAGAACAGTTCAAAGATAATGATTGGAAGTTGGAAGTTTGGACAGCGGAATTTTGAGTTGGACAGCCAGCCTGAGAACTAATTGTAGAATTGTAGGTAACCAAAAGAATGACTCCATTGTCATCACATTTGCTACCATTCATTCCAATACATGCATACCATACATTCCAATTTTCCTTTCATGTGCTTTCACACGAGCCAAAAGTGAAGACTACAGTGCTTAAGGAGGAAACCAATAAAATGGTATGTTGCAAAATATAGCACTCAGAAGACTAGTCTGACTTAGTGGTTAGCACATTTGCCTCTCAGCGCTAGGGATTCCCAGTTCGTATTCCAATTTGGGTGGAGTTTCTATGTTCTCCCCGTGTTCGCGAGGTTTTCCTCCGGGTTCTCCGGTTTCCTTCCACAGTTGAAAAACATGGTTCAAGTCAGTTGAATTCTCCAAATTGCCCCATATAGAGTCTGTCTGTGTGAGTGAGTGTGTGCCCAGCGATAGCTGTATCTGCCCAGTGCCTGAAACATTCCCCCCTGGATGGGCACAACTGCGCAGTGTCTTACCCATACATGTTAATTAAAGACCGGTGTACACTGTTTTGTTCTTTCCCAATGAAAGCTGACCATCATTGAATATGACCATATTGTTGGTTGTGTTTCCAAAATTATGTTTTATTAAATCACGTTGCGAGAGTTTGAAAAATTCTGATAGGGTGAAAAATTTAGGATAACCATCCCACAGTGTTTCATTCAGTGATCTCCTAAAGTGCTTAATACTTGCCTCAAAGTCAAAAGGTCCAGGATTTTTGAGACAAACAGTGGTCTGTCCTGTTTGAAGTTGGCTTGTCCTTTTCATTCTTGTGTGGATTTATTTTGGAAAAAGGCATACAGGTTGTTTACGGGGGATTGATTGTCTGGAATTAACACCCAGTACTGCTTAAACTTGCTTTTTATTAATTAAGTAAAAACATACGATGAAAATATTTTGTATTTTTTTTTTTGTTTTTTTTTCCTGTTATGCAGAGTTTTTCTGTTTTTTTTTTGGTCACAGAATGTGTGAGGTGAGCCTTTAAAACATCAAGACCATTTGTGTACTCTGGGGTAATTTTGTTGTGCCACTCTGGCTGTCAGTAATTGTTTCTTTGTAATTGTTAAAATACAAGAGTACAATATACATTTTATTGTAAGAGCAACATTATAAATCAATTACAGATGTCAGTGAGAATTGGATAATTGAATTTGGTGAAAAATTAGTAAAAGGTTTGCGTAAGCTGTTTCACTTTAAGCTACTTACATTCTGATTAGCATTAGTTAAATTAGTCGATAAATCACACCATATATGGAAAGACAACAGAGATGCTCTAAGGCTGTTTTCAGACAATGTTTTGTTGGTAATCCAAGCTGAACTATGCTTATTGCGTAATTTTTGTAAGTGTAATAGTTTAAAGAATTCGTTAATAATGCATGCTAACAATGTAACAGTAACCTGCATTCACAAAGTCACAGATTGATACCTTTATTGTTTGTACTAAACAATAAAGAACTAAACAGTTGTAATTATAAAATGGGTAGTTCCTGTAGCCTAAATCTTTTTGGCTGAGCCTTTTGTCCAGCCGTGACATTATTGACAATAACATACACCTTTGACAGCTTCACATTAATATCAATCGCAATGCTTTTTATAGAATGTGTTCTGTACTTTGGCCACTAGATGTTAGATTTTGATTTGTCAGAGAACTTGGAAACTTGCAATCAGCATTCACTTCAAAACCAGATTAGACGACATTGCATAAGATAAGTTTATTAACATTTATGCTTTCAATAAACGCGTTTATGAATCAAGCCCTTGTTTTTTTTGAAGAGTGTGTTTGTAACAATTTTATAAGAGCATTAAGTCACTCAAGGTTGTGCCTTATTGTGAGTAAATCACGAGAAAGAAGTGTAACTCAGCTACTCGCCATGTGTTAGAAGTCGCTCGTTCTTCCCCGGGAGATCGGCTACGCGGAAAGGAATGCGTACGCCGCTTACTCCTTGTGAGCGTTTCCCGGGAATCGGCTACGCGGGGAAAAATGCGTACACCGGCTGGGTGAAAACGCTCCCACGGATATAACCTGCGCGGGGATATTGCGCAGCGATGTACCATGGTTGAGCGCGAAAGGAGAGTTCGGAGACACCAGGATAAAAACAAAACGGGTTTTATTATTAAAAATGGTGTAGGGACGCCAACGGAAAGGGGGAACAAACGAACAGGACTAACACCTGGGTAATACCACAAACAAAGACGTGCACCGGGAAAATGGAAGATGGAAACTAAATATAAAAAACACCCAGTCTCGTGCACAAAATAAACTAATCACCCAACGGAGACAATGAGTATCTTAAATACTCATTTTTATTTTAATTTTTTTATATCAGGTGTTTGTAAAAGTTGTCTTTTCTGTTGTTACTTAAAGATGCCAAGTGACTCCGCCTTATGGACAGAATTGGGAAGGTTACCATTTTGCAGTGGTAAATGCAACGAGTGAGAGTATTTTCAAAATATAAAGGAAAGGTAAGAGGGGGAAGATCCAGAAATGGTCTTGTAAGCCAAAGTCAGTGACTTGTACTGAATGTGAGCAGCTACAGGAAGTCAATGGAGAGAAATGAGTAGTGGAGTGACATGAGTTCGCTTGGGCACGTTAAATACAAGTTGGGCTGCAGAGTTCTGAATTAGTTGCAGAGGTCTGATTGTGAAAGCTGGGAGACTGGCATGCAATGCATTACAATAATACAGCCAGGATAGGATGAGGGCTTGAACAGCTGAGTAGCATGTTCAGTCAAGAAAGGTCTAAAAGGAATCTGCAGGAACGGGCAGTTTTGATAACATGATCAGAGAGTTTAAGATGTGAGTCAATTATGAAACTAAGGTTACGGACTTAATCGTTTGGAGAGATTGTGGAGCCATCAATTTGGAAGGTCAGATCATGATGGATTAAGGGTTTAGCTGAGATTATGAGAAGCTCTGTTTTTGCTAAATTTAATGTGAGATGATGGGCCATTAAACAGATATGTTGGGGAGGCAGGCAGATATCCGATTTGAGATAGTGGCGTCATCAGGGGCAAAAGACAAATGAAGCTCATCAGCATAGCAGTGGTAAGAGAAACTATTTGCCTGAATGACTGTGCCCAGTGATGTCATGTATAATGAAAAGAGGAGGGGACCAAGTACAGAGCCCTGAGGAACTCCAGTGAATACTTGGTAATAGTTAGAAATCTTCCTATTCTATGAAACTTTGAAGGTCCTTCCTGTTAGATAGGATCAAAACCACCACATGTGTTGTACAAGAAAAGCCTAGTTCAAATAGAGTGGACTGTAGATTCCTTTGATTTACTGTATCAAAAGCTGCCGAGGGGTCCAGCTGGATGAGGACAGAGGATTGAGATTTAGCTTTGGCAGATTTAAGTGAGTCTACCAAAAAAAAGCAATGCGGTCTCAGTGGCGTGACCACACCTAAAACCAGACTGGTTGGGATCAAAGAGGTTGTTCTGAGTAAGAAACCTGTGTAGACCCCTGTGTAGGTACCACCAGATTTGGGTTGAGTGTTGGCTTTTTAAGCAGAGGTATAACTGTTGTAAAATGGCCTGTTTGAAAGAATCAGGAAAAGAAGCAGAGTTTAAAATTATGATTTATGATGATGATGAGTTGATGATGTGTGTAAGTGCTGGTGTGAGAGAGGAAGTAACGGACTGAAGAAGGTGAGATTGAACGGGATCAAGGGGGCATGTAGTTGGGTTGCTGGCTGACAGAGAAGTGTTGGGATGGAGAGAAGGTACTGAAAAGTGAGAAAAGTGCTAAATAAAGTGTGAGCATCTGAGATGCATGTTACCTTGGACTGGAAGAACAAGGACTTGGCAGTGGTTACATCCTTCGAGAAGTTGGAGAGTGGTATGTTTGTAGATCTGAAGATAGACCAGACCTATGCCATTTTCTTTTAGCGGATCGAAGAGTAGTGCGTTATTTTCGAAGCACCTCTGTGAGGCAGGGACTGGAGGGAGAGCTGTGTGTTTTCCTCGTGGATATTGTAATATTTAATTTAATATTTAACTTTACATTGTGGGCGGCACGGTGGCTTAGTGGTTAGCACGTTCGCCTCTCAGCGCTAGGGATTCCCGGTTCGAATCCCCATCTGGGTGTAGTTTCCATGTTCTCCCTGTGTCCGCGTGGGTTTCCTCCGGGTTCTCCGGTTTCCTCCCACAAGTCCAAAAACATGGATCAAGTCAATTGAATTCTCCAAATTGCCCCATATAGTGTGTGTATGTGTGTGAGTGAGTGTGTGCCCAGCGATGGATTGGCACCCTGTCCTGGGTCTATCTGCCCAGCGCCCGAAACGTTCTCCCCTGGATGGGCATGGGGAACCCCACCGCGACCCTACTAGAGGATAAAGCGGGAGATAATGAATGAATGAACTTTACATTGTTCCCTTGCATTGTTCTAATGCAGAGTTTATTAACCTGGCTGAAAAGCAATTTTATATGTCTATAGCATTAGGAGTAAGTGCTGTTCTTAGTCTGGGACAGGTAATTATATTTAGGTCAACTCTACATTATCTGAAGAAAATTACCTTAGCTGGGCTTGAAAAATACAAAATGTCAAATAACTAAAGATAGTGTGACATTATTTATTTGTTAGGTAGACATTGTATTTTGATTATTTACAAGCAGTGGATGAGTCAGTGAATATTCCTGTAACATGTACAGGTTTTACAGTTCGTAAATACTTTCACTTATCATCTAGATTGCTAAATAAATATGACTTTAAGGTGATATCTGTTGCTGAAGAGTTTTTTGTTCCAGCCACAGTTTTGAATCCGTTTTGAATTAGGCTTAGATGTATCTTCGATTTATTAAACCTATAAATGCATTTTAATGCTATCATTGGTCCCAACACAGACCATTTTTCTGTGATCATGCCCTCAGCTGCACATGGTGTCAGGAGGAGGTGGCAAAGCACGTGGCATAGCCACTCCTTTGTTTATTGGCAACAGACCACAGTAAGTCTCGCTGATACCACTAAAAAGACAATATAATATTTAACCTCACCGCTGGTTATCAACAGAGGCCAAAGAATGTCCACTCGCTCCCCACTGGTGTGAATGGCACAACTGTCGATGATTAGGCTGTGCTGCTTTTTAAAGTCGGTGGTGGACAAGGGCTTTCCCTTGTGTCTCACCACTGTCAGTGGCAGTGTCAGGGCCAGATCGTTATACATTTTTTCCCCTTTTGCTTCTTTTATTTATTTTGTATGGGGTGTTCCTGCTCTCTGTTAAATGCCTTGCATGTGTAGTAGCAAATATAATGTGCCAACTGGGACATTGTTTAAATTGTACGTATGACGCACCATATGATCATATTAAGTGTAACGGCTTGACACTGGAAACATAACTGGCTGCAGGCGTAGCGAATAACAGGTGCATCTGTACCCTTTTCAAAAAGTACAAAAGTACAAAAGGTAAAAATTAAAAAAGCCTTCAGCCACTGTCACAGGTTCCTGGGGCACCTGTCCCTCATTTAATTGGCCTCATTGTCTCCGTTGGGTGATTGGTTTATTTTGTGCACGTGATTGGGTGATTTTGTATTTAGTTTCCGTATTCCCTCTCCCCCGTGCACGTCTTTGTTTATGGTTTACCCAGGTGTTAGTCGCGTTTGTTTCATTCCCCCCTTTCTGTTGGTGTCCCTACACCATTTTTAATAATAAAACCCTGGGAGCGTTTTCATCCAGCGGACCGGTGTAAGCATTCTTCTCCGCGTAGCCGTTCCCAGGAAACGCTCACCAGGCGCAAGACGGCATACGCATTTCCTCCCGCGTAGCCGATCTTCCGGGAACGAGCGGCTTGCTAACAGAAAGACGTGCCGAACATCTGGAGTGTTCCGAGCACCAGGGGTCGCCCTTCGTCGAGCCGGAGCACCAGGGACCGCCCACTGCCAAGTTCTGAGCACCAGGAACCGCCCGCTTCTAAGTCCGAGCACCAGGGACTGCCCGCTGCATAGCCCGGGCACCGGGGGCCGCCTGTCGCCGTTCTCGAGCGTCAGAGGCCGTCTGCCACCGATCCCGAGCACCATTCTGCTCTGTTGGGTCAAATTGGGGACCAATACAGAAAATTCCTAATTACATTTACATTTATGCATTTAGCAAACACTTTTATCCAAAGTGACTTATAAATGAGAACACAAGTTAGTAGTTACGGAAAAATCAGCTACACTGTAGTATTCTCAAACCTGTTTATTATCATTATCTGATCCCACGGCCCCTTTTATTTATTAATTTTTTTTATTCCAATTTTATATTAAGTGTATGTGGAAGAGATATGTTTTGAGTTGTTTCTTAAAGATGCCAAGTGACTCTGCCTTATGGACAGCGTTTGGAAGATTATTTGACCATTTTGCAATGGTTTACAAACTACAGCACTGCCATAAGAAACGTAGTGGTTATAATATTTTCTGTTTTGTTGCAGATCACACATTTGTCACATTCTTAAATAAGTGGTTCATTGGTTAGGGAAGATAAATTAATTAAATGAAATGAAATGGCAAACGAAAATTCTAAATTCTCATTTAAAACAAAAAAATAAAACTTATTTTAAACAATGGTTTTATGAAGCATTATTATTCATTCATTCATTAATTATCTCCCGCTTATCCTCTATTAGGGTCGCGGTGGGGTTCCCCATGCCCATCCAGGGGAGAACGTCTCGGGCGCTGGGCAGATAGACCCAGGACAGGGCGCCAATCCATCGCCGGGCACACACTCACTCACACAGGCACACTCTATATGGGGCAATTTCGAGAATTCAATTAACTTGATCCATGTTTTTGGACTGTGGGAGGAAACCGGAGAACCCGGAGGAAACCCACGCAGACACGGGGAGAACATGGAAACTCCACCCAGATGGGGATTCGAACCGGGAATCCCTAGCGCTGAGAGGCGAATGTGCTAACCACTAAGCCACCGTGCCGCCTGAAGCATTATTACTTGGAGAATAATTAAGATACTTGAGGGCGGTCTCTTTCTGTTCCTGACTCTTTCTATGTCTGTTGATTGCTCTTTCTCCCTTGTTTTCTATTTCTCTCTCTCTTTCTGTGTGTGTGCTACAGTTTAGGAATGTGCATGCATTCATGTGAAAAAAAAAATAGAAGTTGATATGTGACCAATTAATCTCACACTGGCATATTTAATTGAGCCTCTAACATGATTTACCTTATTCGCTGAATTTCCTGTAATGTAATGTGCTTAGGAAACGATCTCATTTTGCTGTGGCAGGCAGTTGCTCATGGAGTGCCAGGGAGTCCCTGGATCCCAGTTTTTGTGAACCGCTGCACTAATGGGCAATCCCAGTGCGCTACTGCACAGTTCAGTGCTTTGACATTGTGTTTAAGAAAGCCCATGTGTTTGATCAACAACTTGTTTTTCTCATTTGATACAGACTCTTATTTTTCAGCAATTTGTACTGTATGCATTTTTTTCAAAGCATACAGTTTCCATGGCAACTGATGCAGCACTTATGGTGAAAGGAGAAAGTGCTGAGGAAACTTCTGCATGGCTCCTCTGAAATTTGCTGTCTGTATGCGTGGGATGCAATTCTGATATATTTCTAAAGAAACTGTATTCTTATAATGCCAAAAGGCAAAATGCTTTTTTATTTGTAGATAATTTATTCTATTTATCATGTCAAAATTATAAACTGATTTTAGTATAAGGATAAATGAATTACATAGATGTGTCCAAGGTCATTTTTTTATTTAAACTGCATAATTAAATTTATTCTACTTTACATTACCAAGACCTTGTTCACCTGTCCTTTTTATGTATTTTTAATTTTTAAGTTTGATTTAAGCTTATTTGCTCTGTCAACATTAAAAATCAAGTTGTTAGGTGATTTGAGTGCATTAAAAACAGCCTAAATGCTTTAGCATATTTCCTTGAGAAAAAAAATAGATAATTTATTAATAAGATGTTGTCACATGGTGAAGTAGGCCTTTTTTCTGTGAAAAAAAGATGCCTTTCTAGAACATACTATGTCAGTGGGAGAACAGAATCAGGGGACAGTCAAGTACACATGCACATTTTACATATTTAAATGCATGCCCCAATATTTAATCTTATAATTGAACATGATCTTTTTGAAAAGTCTTCATGTAAATGATGATGAGCACAGCTTAAAATCTAAAAGTTTTCCAATTATTTTTATGTGCAAAATTCTCATTTCTTTACTTTAAAAGCAACATGCATGAAAAGATATATCAAGTAAAAACGCTGCTCTGTAAGAGAGTTAAACTGATTGAGATTTCAGGTCATGGCCAGATAAACAATGCAGTTCCAAACCTTCTTTGGATTTGTTTATTTGTTTCTGCACAGCATTTTTGTTTTAATATGTGTCTGAAGGCTTAACCATTGCATTTGCTATATTTGCAAAACATAATGAACTGTCAGGCTGCAAATAATGCTAAAACAGCCAAGTGCAAAATAAAATCACAAGAGCCTCTGAAATACCAATGACAAAAACATAAAGTTGACATATTCAGTTCTTTGCTAAAATGTCACACGGTTGTTATGACAATGGATGCTAAAAACTTGGGCAACTAATGAATGTTTTTTTATTTAATGTTAAAGTATTTGTCCTTCTGTCACTAAATTTGTTGAAGTCATTAGAATTAGTATGTTGAATTTTAAAAGGCTTCTCAAGTTTAAGTGGCCTAAAGTAATCACATTAGGAAGAATTCAGAAATATGAAACTGATATTTCAAAAATAGGAATGATTTAGAGTTTAAACCTGCAGATCAGACATTAAATACACTTTTTTTTAACATATTTGTATATAAAGACAATATCAAAAGTAAAAATGTATTAAACAAGCATACAGTGTGCAAAAGTATTAATAATAGGAATTGTTTAGAGCTAATATATGGTACAGGTAATCAGACTGGCAATGGTATTATATTGTATTCAATCAGGTCCATCATCCATATGGTTTTGCCTCAGATAAATGCATAACATCTGTGTAGATTTGTTATACTCTGCAAATGTTGTGCATTATGCAGTCTTGTGTCAGTCATAATTGGACCCCTACTGCTGTAGATTACTGAAGATGAACTGTTTCTCTCTAGATGCTATTAATTTGTAATTAATAGTTGTGCATATGTCATTGCAAGCATCTCATTTTATTTTAAGATATACAAAATTATTTAATGAATACCGGACCTATTAGCTCTGAAGGAATACTCACATAAGAAATAAGTAACTTATTTTCTTGGGGAGGGGGTTATTAAACAAACAATCTTATGTTTTATGAATATATATTTTTCCAAATGAATGCTCATAAGTCTATTTTTAGAGGTAGGTAATGTGAAAACATAATGTGCTTGCTCCTATATTTTTCCACAATATTTATTTATTTTAATAATTATAAAGGTCATGGCAATCAATCAGACCTGAATTTTAAAGCATGATCTTATTCAAATGTATTAACAGTGTGGATTTTACAATTCAAAATTGGCACAAAGCACTTAAAAGAGTTTTTTAGTCTAACAACAAAAAGTGAGAGCTTTGTAGGTTTTATTCTTTTTTTATTTGTAGTGTTGCTGATTTGTAAACCAATGCAGCAAGGATGAGATTATGTGGGTGATCATTGCACAGATTATTCATCATTCTCACTCGTCTAGTGTTTGTAATGCAGAAACACTTAGAACACATTTATGTTTTAATATGATCTAAGTAAATACAAGTGCTAATAGCTAACAGCTAATAATACAGAGCCATGATTCAAGACTGCACATTTTTTAGTAACACTCGATAGGTATGTGCATGCCTTAATACAATGCTGTTTTATTTTATAAGGTAACATAGAATTCTGCATTTTAAGATGCTTGGTATGCCATGAGAGCATCTGGGAGGGCAGATGTCTCACATTGCTGCTCAACACAATGCATCATGGAGTTTCTTTTTTTATATATATTAACCACAGGCGTTATTGGTGAGATGCAACTGAAGCACAGAGATTTTCCTAAAAGTAAGATATTTAAATATATTTCCATGTGAACATTCTGTTAAGTATGTTTTAAAAATGTAACTGGCATTTTGCTAGTGGTTATTTTATTATGTGCCTTTCTGTAATCACACATCACTTCCTATTAATCGACTATAGAAATAACATGATCTAATACTATTTTATATTTGATATAATAAATTTTAATTTGAATGTTTAATATGGGCAGCACGGTGGATTAGTAATTAGCCTGTTCGCCAATAAAGATTAAACCTTAAGTAAATAAGAGGGACAGTGCAGGTGCCCCCCTAGTGGTGTGAGCCACAAGGTGCAAAATATATGAATGGTAATGTAAAACCAGTGTGTTTTGCAGCAATTGTATATATTTGTAAAAAGGTGTGCAGTGTGTCAGCAGCAATTTTGTATTTGTGTGTGTTTTAGTCCAGTCCTTACAAGAGTGCAATTGTACAGACCTGATTCTGATTGTTCAGGACTTGTTGATGGCCTGGGGGAACAAACTTTTGCACAGTCTGGATATGAGGGCTTGGATGCTCCGGTAACTTTTCCCAAATGAGGGTAATGAGTGTGTATGAGGGGTGTGTGTGTGTTCGTCCACAATGCTGGTTGCTTTGTGAATGCAGTGTGTGGTGTAAATGTCTATGATGGTGGGAAGAAAAACACCAATGATCTTCTAAGCTGTCCTCACTACCCCCAGTAGAAACTCATCTGATCCAATACAGTGCAGTTCCCAAACCAGGAGGTGATGCAGCTGCTCAGGATGCTCTCTGTGGTTCCTCTGTAGGAGGATGAGAATGGGAGGTGGGAGCTATGTCCTGCTTATCCTTCGCAGGAAGCAGAGATGCTGCCGAACCTTCTGGGCGATGGTGTTGGTACTGAGGAACCAGGTGAGATCCTGTGCTAGGTGAACTGCAAGAAACTCTTCAAGATCTCCACAGCAGAGCCGTCAATATTTAGCCGTTAATGTTTAGTGTGATCACGCTTTGTCCTCCTGAAGTCAACTTTGGTATTGCCTATAATCAGACAGGTTGTTGTTCTACACCAGTCCGTTAACCACTGCACTTCTCTGTATGCTGTCTCATCCTTCTTGCTGATGAGACCCACCACAGTCGTGTCATCTGCAAACTTAATGATGTGGTTCTAGCTGTGCATTTCTGCACAGTCGTAAGTGGAGTCAGAAAGTCCAGAAAGTGTTCAGGCCCAGTAAGTCTAGCTTTCCAATCAGGTGCTGATGGATGATGGTGTTGATTAACAAAATTCCAACATGTGCCTTATTGTCCAGGTGGTGTGTGGTGTGGAGTGCCAGGTAAAGGGTGGTGGATATGGCGTTTTCCGTTGAGCACATGGGATGGTACGCAAACTGCAGAAGCCTCTCGAAGCACTTTATGATGATGGTTGTCAGTGCATCGGGATGGGAGTCATTGAAGCAGGACATTGAGAGGAGGCGTGGTCTTCCTCGCTGTCATGCCGTTCCTTGTCTCAAACCAAGTGTAGAAGCCTTTTGGTGCATTTGGAAGGGAGGCATCACCATCACAGGCAGGTGGAGTAGTCCTTTGATCGGTGATGGTCTGGATGCCCTGCCGCATGTGCTGTGTGGTGCCGCTGTTCATAAAGTAGCTTTGGATGCTCTGCTCGTGTGCATGCTTTGCCTCAACAGTTTGACCCTAGTGCCGCCTTGTCACCTGAGGCAGAGTCACGATCCTTCAGCAAAGCACACACCTCTTTAGTCATCCACAGCTTCTGGTTGGGAGATGTGGTGATGTTTTTGGAGACAGTCACATCGTCTTTACACTTGCTGATGTGGCAGATCAACGATGACATCCAAGTCAATGGTGTTGCTGTAGGTAGTAGCCTCCCTAAACATATTCTAGTCTATATGGTCAGAAATGGCTCCTTCTGGCCAGGTTTTCACCTGCTTTAGAACCGGATTTAATCATCTGACGAGCAGTCTGTGTAATGGAATTAATATAACAGATGTAATCTGAGTATCAGAGGTGGGAGCGGGGATCTGCCCAATACGTAAACCCTGATGATTAGTGCTGTAGTGAATTTCCTCGGTAAATAAAAAAGGTGTGCATTGGACGATCATAAACTCCACTAACAGTAAGCAGTAGCTGGAGCGCTGTTAGTCGGTCAAGATGAATCGCAGCGTCGGGAAATATGTGGCACAGCTACGTCTGCGTGAAGACAAAAGATGTCTCTAGATTCTCGCCATTTAGTTCTCTGAAGTCAAATGCAGTCCAGTATTTTCCAGAAAGAAAAAGTTTGAAAGAGTTGGCTTTGTTGTTATTCCCATTGATTGTTGTTATGTCCATATGAAACATATACTAACATATGGTAACACAATTACTGGTAAAAATAAACAAAAAGCACCATTTGTAACCGAAGTGGCAGCTGTGAGCTACAGCCTCGTTGCCATCTTGGATTCCTATATAGCCCCTGGTATAGAACTAAGTCAAAGATAATGAGATGAGGTCATTATCATAAGCTCATAGAGTGTATAAACTCTGTTTTATTTAAAACAATACTAACAATACTTACCTTATAATTATCTAGTAGGCCCAATGTAACTGGTCAGCTTAGCACTGTTCTATCTGCTTAACTATCTGAGCAATTGAAAGCAATATTGACATCCTGCTTCTTCTTCTGCCTGTACAAAGTCCACTTATCTTGCAGTCTGCAAACAGGTCTGGCTCTTCTGTACACATCACTGTGTGTGCTATTACTATGTACAATGGTATATGTTCTGTCACAAAATGTTGAGCCTGTGTTTGAGCTTAAAAGATCAATTTAATAGACACAATGCATTTTAGACTTCATTCATTCATTCATTATCTTCCGCTTATCCTCTATTAGGGTCGCGGTGGGGTTCCCCATGCCCATCCAGGGGAGAACGTCTCGGGCGCTGGGCAGGTAGACCCAGGACAGGGCGCCAATCCATCGCTGGGCACACACTCACTCACACATACACACTCTAAATTGGGCAATTTTGAGAATTCAATTAACTTGATCCATGTTTTTGGACTGTGGGAGGAAACCGGAGAACCCGGAGGACCCCCCCCCCCCCCCCCCCCCCCCCCCCCCCCCCCCCCCCCCCCCCCCCCCCCCCCCCCCCCCCCCCCCCCCCCCCCCCCCCCCCCCCCCCCCCCCCCCCTTTTAGACTTGAAATGGCAATATGAAGACAATAAAATGTGTTACAATATTATTATCTTGTAACAGAGAAAATTCTGGCCAAAATTCTAGTCCGGTGTTCTAGGAAGTAAAGAAAATGTTCTTTAATATGGATGTGTAAAATATATATATATTTATTTATATGTTGATGAGGTAAATATGAATATCCCTAAGCTTAGTAAAGAATTATTACATAAAACAACTGATTACTATTCATACTATTCATATCCTAGTAGCATCATTTGCTCTGCCCTTAGGGATAATGAGTACCTAAGTAGGGGTCTTTATCATTCTGAGTGTTGAGTCTTGCTCTTATTTTCTGCTTTTTTTCCCCCTCATTCCTTTTCTCTCTTATATATTTTCATTGGTACTGTGTGTGTGGGCCAACAATAATACCCCATTAAATGGAAACGGAAAGAAGGAAGAAATGTTCAAGAACAAATTTATATATATATGATCAAAGAATATGTACAAAATGTTGCTTGCAGCTAAAACAGCTACTAATGTTCTTACTTAAAATGTGTTGCATTTCGTCAATAAGTTCTGTTATATTTTAAAAAAATTCCTACAACCACAAACCATTAATTATTCATTCATTATCTTCTGCTTTATCCTCTATTAGGGTCGCGGTTTGGTTCCCTATGCCCATCCAGGGGAGAACATCTCGGGCACTGGGCAAATACACCCAGGACAGGGCGCCAATCTATCGCTGGGCACACACTCACTCACACAAACGCACTCTATATGGGGCAATTTGGAAAACTCAATTGACTTGATCCATGTTTTTGGACTGTGGGAGGAAACCCACGCGGACACGGGGAGAACATGGAAACTCCACCCAGATGGGGATTCGAACCGGGAATCCCTAGTGCTGAGAGGCGAACGTGCTAACCACTAAGCCACCGTGACGCCCAAACACAAACCAGTAAAATAAATTCTTTATTATCTACTGATTTGTTTAGTTTCCTACATGGCTTAAATTTCTTCAGTTCTATTTTACAGCAGAATTAGACATGTCACAAGATTCACACTAATTACTATAAATGTAACCTGTAAAAATGCTTCTCTCATGTCTCTCATCAGATGGGTTCACAGATATGGCAAAAAAAGCATGCTTGTATTTAAAGAACATTTAAAAATAAAGCTTACAAAGAGACTATAAATTATAACATTCAGCTAGCAACTGACATAAATACAATTAAACATGTAGACATTTTAAGGACAAGTTACCTTTCTAGAGAGAAATAGAATGAAAAAAGAAAGGATAAGAGAGAGGGTAAGAGAGAAAAGAGAGAGCAAGAGAGAATTGTTCCTAAATAGTGACAAATTATTTCACACATTCAGTTTTGCCCTCCCATGCTTTTTGCCTTTATTATTGTGCATACACTGAAAAATGATATGGGGGAGTAAGAAGACTAGCCTTTTTCAAAATGCTCTGACATTTTGTGCACAGTTTTAATACCCCACACAGCATCATCTGCAAAACCCTTCTGCAATTTGCTAATAGTTTACAACTTTTTTCTCTTGTGACAGCAGGTAACGATTTTCAGTTCTTGGTTGCACTGGCACATTCGCATGCATCATTATTCCAGCTTTACTGCTGTAAAAGGTTTATTAACCTCCAGCTGATTTTAGCAACAAGGAATTTCCTCTTACACTTTCCACAATTTCAACTAAACAAAATGTTAACATATGAATGCCATATTGCACAAACAAATTATTATTTATTTATTATTTAGCTTTATTTCATTTGCATTTTCATTTATGCAATAATACACCATGTTAATAGGTAAAAAAATATAAACAAAATATTACAAAATGTTACCACACCTATTCATGATAAAAAAAATTGCTCACACCAAATCACAGAATTAAGATTTGACTAGCATATTTAGGCAATTTAAATAGAGGCTAAACACTCTTTACTATTCTTTCTTTATACCCCACATAACTATTATCCTTGACCTATGGACTTTAAGAAAGTTCACTGTTAAGTGGAGCTCTGTGAGTCAACAACTCAAAAGTGGTCTTGTATGAAAAGTGTGATGAGCTATGAGCAAGTGTCTGTCTTCAGCATACTCAACTTTGGTGCACTGGCATACAAGTTCATTTAATAATCCATGTTTGTAAAACAGCTGAAGGATGCTCCAGGGGGTGGGGGCATGTCAGAAGCTGTGATTTTAAAGCAGTAGTGGAAAAGGTGATGAGAAAGCAGTTTATAAATGAGCTGTCCAGACAGACCTCTGAGTGGGCCCAAGACCAGCATCCAGCATCGCTGAATGAGGCTGTCCAGCTTACAGATGAACAATGTATTGCACCTTTATGCCGGGAACTATGTGTTTGACATACCCTTCTTCTCCCTCTTCCTCCCTCTATTTTCTACATTTACATTTAAGTCATGTAGTGAATGCTTTTATTCAAATCAACTTTATAATAATAATTTTCATATTAATAATAATAATACTAATACTGTTGCTACTACTACTACTACTACTAATAATAATAATACATTTTATATATAATGCACTTTACATTTGAAACAAATCTCAAAGTGCTACAAAATAAAAACAACAATACAAAACATCATAAAAACAAATTAACTAACTAATTAAAATACTGAAAACAGGTTTTAGTTTTCAAAATGGAGGGATTTTGATGAGGTTTGCGGGGTGATTAGTTCTTTCAGGTAGGGCGGAACATCTCCATACAAACACTGATAGGTGAGTAAGAAGATCTTGTACTCCAATCCTAACAGAGTTGGGGAGCACTGTTCTGAATGTACTGAAGTTTGAGCAGGACAAAGTTTGGCAATGCTTCTGAGATAAAAAAAAAAAAAAACCTTGCATATGAGTTTCAAAGTTGAGTTGAGGGTCCATTTTAATCCCAAGTTTAGTAATTGTTGTAAATAAAGGCAGATTGTGACCAGACAGTATGATTCTGGTTATTGGAGACAATTGAATTTGGTGTGATGATAATTTTTGTACTGTTCAGTT
The DNA here is from genome assembly GCA_019802435.1 of Corydoras maculifer. Classification (NCBI taxonomy): domain Eukaryota; kingdom Metazoa; phylum Chordata; class Actinopteri; order Siluriformes; family Callichthyidae; genus Corydoras; species Corydoras maculifer. The sequence continues at coordinate 560,902 of JAFMOD010001085.1, forward strand.
GAAGAAAGATTTGTGCCATCCACATGTTTATCTCTTCAAGAAATCTTCTGAGGATTGATGGAGCTATTGATGATGATGATGATGATGATGATGATGGGACAACAGCATGGGAGGGAGTATTCTCACTCTTTATGTAGAGTTGTATATCATCGACGTAGCAGTGAAATGAAACTCCATAATGACTAATAACCTGGCCAAGTGGGAGCATATATAATGTAAAGAGGATGGGTCCAAGAACTGACCCCTGGGTAACATTGCAGGCCACTGCATATGATTTAGATCTTGCACTTCCGATGGGAATGTACTCAGATCTGCTGGTGAGATATGACTGAAACCAGGAGAAAGCAACATCGGTAAGACCAATGGTATGTTTTAACCAGTTAATAAGTACACCATGATCAATAGTGTTAAAAGCAGGAGACAGATCAAGAAGGATGGGCATTGACGGGGAGCCAGCATTAGTTGTCATCAGTAGGTCATTAGTGACTTTAACCAGTGCCGTTTCTGTGCTGTGGGCAGCAAGAAAACCAGACTGGAATTTTTCAAAATAGTTTTTGGATTTAAGATTTATGGTTCTGAAGGTAACAACAAGTATTTTTAGCAACTTTAGCAAACTTTAAGATCAATGGTCGTTTTTTTGAGAAGTGGTTTGTATTGCGATAGCATGACCAAGCTGGTCATGTACTGAGCATGGTACATGACCATCTTGAAAAAAAGTGATTTATTATTGTTGTGATCAAGGACTTAAGACGGTAGTGTTTCCTTTTTTACGGAGTTGGAAACGGATCCAGAGCACATGTGTACATGTGATTATCTGATTATGCCTTAAACCATTTGTTATGAGACTTCTGGAAAACACTTAAGGGGATTGGAAACCTCCATTACGTAAGAGGTTTGTACAGGTGAAGAGGCACCGCTTGCAAGATTTGAACGGATTGGCTTTATTTTTGCTTTAAAAAAGTCCATAAAAAATTATTACTATGCTGCTTTGTAATTTCATTAGTTTGAGGAACCTGTGGCTTGAGAAGATGATTTATAGTGGAGAATAGCTGTTTGTGTTTCCCACACTGTTATTGGTAATACCAGAGTAAAACTGTGATCGAGCCTCTCTAAGGGACTATAGGCCTTCTGGTAGGCCTTCTGGTGTTCCTAATAAGCCATCTTATGAAGTGTTAGGCCAGAGGCTTTATAATTTCTTTCAAGAACATGTCCAGCTTTCTTCATTTCTTGTAGTTCATGTGTGAACCAAGGGGTTGAATGAGAGAAAGTGAATGTTCTGGTTTTGGCAAAGGTTTGAAAGTTTAAGATGCTGCTCATTGCTGTATTATAATTGTACTCAGCATCACTGACTGAGCAAAGTTCACTGAACAGTTCATAAGTAACTTACAAGTAAAATTACAACAGATTTTGCCCACTGTATTATTAATATTTAATTTCTTTTTTTATCAGTGTTAAAGGATGTAATCCACCTGTCCTGGCACAGCAAAAACATTGGCTAGTTTCCCTGATTCAAGCACCAGAAAACTCTGGAGTACGTAATGTGTCTTGTGTTGAATATGGGTCAGTGACTCAAGCACCAGAATGGTGTCTGGTGGTCTAGACCTGTTGGTGTATCATTGAGCCTGAGAAATTCAAGCTTATTCAGCTGTGTCCTTTCCCTGTGATGAGGGTCAGGACAAGGGTCCAGTTCCTTCAGGCGCTGCAACCTACAGACCTGTCAGGGCATGCCACAAACAGGTAAACAAAAAGGGGGATCTCAGTCACACGTTGATGCATCACAGCAGCAAGCAAACTACAGCTACATAATGCCTGTTTCAGTGCAAGCAAAAAGCAGAAAGGTGAGAAGAAGGCCATGCAGGCTTTATATATGAGTTCTACACACTCTTTGCAAATTGTAAAATTGTTTTTTTTTTATACAGGGGGGGGCTTGTAATCATTATTGTTACTATTAATATTGATTTTGTTTATTGCACATTTATAAAATATTCAAATACATAATGAAGGATAATTCCGTATTATACAGACAAGTCGCAACCTTGTCAACCAACTGCTCCATCAGTTTTTCTAAATCCAAACTACTTTCACATCCAAGAGATGTGCATGGCTTTCTACTTGTTTGGCGATAATACAGCAACCCTAAATCATTGAGTGTGGCAATTTTAGTGGTCTTGGGGATTGAACTCCCAAACTTAAGACTGGTGGGCCAACACTGTAACCACTGAGCTCAAAAAGATAAACTTTAGTAAAATTGATAATTTCTCTAAATTACATTTAGGTGGTTGACCTTAAAACTCAAAACATGATTTAATAGTTAAAAGAGACTGTACAAAGAAGTTGTTTGTTACAAAGATCATGTTTAAAGCTTAGCAATTTTAATTAACTTACTTAAATAGACTTTTTGTGTTGGATTTTTTGTAGATGATACTTATACCCTTACTGTTTCAATATACCAAACTTACTCTATATTTCTCAACTGTTTTCAAGTTCACAGATTGTTGATGCTATTCAGGGATCATCAGGATCATTCTCCCTTGACTTATTACTGCACTCTATTAACCATCTCAGTTGGCAACAGATTGTGGCATTTGGTTTGGTTGTAAGCTTCTTATTACTCCAGGATGGTGCACAGTTGTCTTCCTGTAGGGCTAAATATTGGATCATTGTCTTTTGTGTTTTCAGTGAGTAACAATAGCCCGTTTTTTTTATTTAAACAACAGATGAGGGCTGCAGGAGAAGTATAAGGAGGTAATGAGGAGCGGCGAATGTGTAAAAAAAACAGCAGATCTCTCTTAGAACACTGTTTTCCAATACAGCCAACTTAATAGGGCTATACCATCAAAAAAATTCACATGTTAATGCATTTTTTAAGTCACAAATTGTTAACAGCAATGGTATATTTTAGATACTTTATCGCTATACCTGCATGAGATCATAACCTTTTATTCCTTTTGCTTTACGGTATTAAAGTTATAGTGTTATAAGTTTATAGTTTATGGTCTTAAAGTAATTATAAAATCATACAGGTAAAGACATGTAAATAAATTTTGTTTACTAAAACTTATTTTGCAGCTTGTGGTGCTCAAAGGTAATTGAATAATATTCTAATATTTAGTGTATTCTAGTGTAATATTCCATACAAATGTATTTTTTGTCAATGATGATTGATTTTAAAACAATGAAAATTCTATACAGTATAACAAAATGCAGATGCTCACATGATTACAAAATGTTTCTAAACACAAACTACTACTTGCTTGAAAAAAATTACTAAAATTGCTACTTAAAAAGGCTTAATTATTAATGTGAAATTATCCCAGTTATTTCCATTTTGTTGTATGAGTGTTTAGATTTTTTTCACTATATATCTTAGATTTTTTTACATATAATTTTCATTACCTTACCTGCATTTGCTGTATGTTAACTTGGACTGAGGATGTATACAAATGTATTCAAATACAAATGCTTACCAAATGTGATTTAAGAGTGTTGCAGGTCATAGCGTATGCCATTATTGATTTACACACTAAATTGCCTACATTAAAATGGAAGAGTCTGCATCACAAAAATGGGGCAATAGAGAATGAAAATGTGCTTTGCTTTAGATGTTGACACTGAAAGTCACATGAAAGGAGGTGCAGAATGAAAGAGAATTTTAAAAGACCTATAAGCTAGTAGTTATAGCAGTGATAAGAGTTATAGGAATGAGAAGGGTTGTATGTTGTGAAAAAATGTTTTTGAAATATGTTTCTTCTTGATGCATATCAGAAAGATTTAGGCATGAAGCTAAATTGTTTTAACTTGGAATGTATTTGGTTGCCTGCCTTGATACCGTGAGCATATATTTCAGGTCATGTTGTTTTTTTAATCGAAAAAACTCAGTATGTAGTTAAAAAGACTGTGCACCATTATGACAGTGCCATAACTGTTTATGTGTGTGACTTCAGTTGTGACCTTTCCTCTCAGAGCATGCAGCAATGCATTGCAGCTGAGAGATCTCAGCAGCACTCTGATTACATGCTGACGACGTGCTTTGCCTACTGCTTCGTGTTTGATTCATGTGTGACTCATGCTAAAGCACCAACGCTGTTGCACCATTCCACAGCATGTAGAAGGTGGCTTACTCTTCCCACTTTAAATGTGTCAGATCTGGCTGTTATGGAATCTTTTTAAGCATGGAGTGCTAAAGCAATGTGTAGGACTAAATCATCCTGAATATTAGCTTCAGTGTCTGGAGGGGCAGAGCTGGTTTCCTGGCTTTTTCTTTTCTCCCTATTAAGCTTGTGACATCTAGTTTTAGCAACTGATGGTAAGAATGTTATTTTTTAAATTAAAGTTGTCAAACGTGAATTAAAACCTTATTTTTAAAATGAGTAAAGTAAAAATCATTGTATTGATTAAAGTACACTTTCTTTGTTCATTTGTTGCCTTTTCTTAGAAAACGAAGTAAGATCAATAAGTTATTTGTATAATAGATTCTTCAAGTAATTTCTAAATAGATGCATTTATTAGTGTGTGTGTGTGTGTGTGTGTGTGTGTGTGTGTGTGTGTGTGTGTGTGTGTGTGTGTGTGTGCATATCAGTAAAATAGTGAGTTTAATACAGAGTTGCACTGTATCAAGTTAGGTTGGCTCATTATAGCCAAAAAAAAGAGGTTATATGAATTTTACGTTGCTTTTATCTGGCAATTTTTGCTAAAGATTTACACTTTTGCTGAATCTGTAAATGCCATGATAAGATTTATTTAACACATTAAATCCCAATGAACTATCCATATGGTATATAATTATAACCTTAGGACATCACTTAAATGAGTTCATGTCAAATTGGTTTGTGTGCATTTGTATATCTTGAGTACTGATTATGATTATACTATAATTAAGTAAGTGTAGGAAGTTTATTTGAATCCTTAAATCCTTAATCTTATAACACTGTATATTTTACTGCTCAGTTTTTAACAGTTGTTAAAGATATGCCATGAAGTCACATAATGATTTTGAATGTTGGGGCCAAGAAAGTTACGGAAGCAGAATGGACCAGATGGTTGGAATACACTGAGTCACGATGACAATGAATGCATTAGACCAGTTATGTTGCCCCTGAGGAAAGTCAAAGCAAAAGAATCCGAGTGTGATGGATTTACTCTATTAAATAGAAAAAAGTGCAAAATTTCTTTGAAGAAATGATTTCTGACATTACATTAACAGATCACTTAATTTGCATACTTGTCTTTAAATTAGTTTTATACAACATATAGGCTTATGCAAATGTTTGGGCGTGACGGTGACACTTGAGGGGAGGAGAGGCTGAGCCGATGTGCTGATCAGTAAGATTGATTAGCTCACCTTACGTGGCTTCATCTGATGACCGTGTACCTTTATAAGTGGGCATGGCCCATGTGGCAGGGAGAGAGTCGCCATCTAGACTGGTGGACATTGCATATCTACATGCGCGATTGTCAAAGCTCGGTATGTGTGCGTGTAGGCAGGTATGTGTCAACAATAAAGCCGTTCCTGTGGTGGTGCAATTCTGTCTCCGGTCCTCATTCCTTTCACCCCTTGACATTGAGCACTTCTGAAAAAATTCCATGCTTTATCGATGCCACACCACTGGTGTCTGTGTGTAATACACATGCATTTTACAAAGCATTTTTGTTTGTCTTTCCTTAAAATTATTTGGAAATACTCTGGAAGATATTGGGGACATGTCTGTTCATAAATTATATACATAGATGTAAAAAGTAAATGACATGGTTTAAGAGCTGGAGGTGTGGATCACCATGAGTGCTCATTACAAGTGAAACTGATATAATGGCTTAACATTGACAGGCTATTCTTAGAAGCTGGTGCTAAGTGGCTAAGCATCAGGAAAACAATTTTTTCTCGCTTTCTGATACACAGATTGTGGGTGTGCATGAATCACCTGGAGTGAAGGAATCTAAAATAAAAGGTCCTATAAATAAATTAGCATTTGTAGACCTCTCATGGTAGCCACAAAGATATGCTTGCTCTTCTGTGCTCTTTGGAACCAACAAGAATCTGAGTTAATGAGGATATGCAAGTTTGACAAAGTAGCTCAATCCTTACAGACTCTTTTACCTCTTGGCAGCCTTCTTTGGGCTCCCACAGCTGTTAGTAAGTATATAGGGCTAATTTGCCTGTGCAGTTTGTTTGCAAATCTTTGCTATTTGTCCCTCACAACTGGAAACAGGCTAAGTTAACTTGTTTGGTAATTTGACACCACCAGAAGACAAAATTAGCATTTCACAAATTAAACTGTATGACAGAATATTTGAAAAGTGTAGCTTTGCATTATGAAGTTGTACTTTAAAATAAAAATTGAGCTTTATTCATTGAGCTGGAAGGGTAGTCATTTTTTTAGGGTTTATATGTTTGTGTCTAGACATTTTAGTTCTGGAAATCTTATAGAACTTATAGTTCATTCAGTCCTATTTTCAAAATGGAGCCTGTCTATACAATTGCACTGTATAGTTGAGACAATGTAGTGACTTTAGAACGTATAAACTATTGTTTTACTGAGGTTTGGTTTTGTTTTGTTTTTGTTTCTTGGCTCAGTAAAAATGCATTTTGTTTGCCAACGGCTTGCAGTTGTCCATGTAAGAATTTGTACCATCTTAATTTTTAATTAACATTACAATGAAAAATAAATTTAAAAGTAAACACTGCTTTTGTTAAAGCCCTAAGCTGTACCAGTGTGCTTTCAAGGCAATTCAGTAATGTCATGTGATTTTTCATCTACAGAAACAGTCAAAAGTTTGGACACTCCACCTTCTTGCTTCATTGTTTATTTTTTTGTAGTTTTACAATTACAAACTGTTTTGCTTTTTTGTTACTCCCCTGCTAGTTCTCGGTTCTCTATTGGTCAGGGCCATCACAGAACTGGTATAATTTGGGTGGTGTATTGTTTATTGTCAGTTGTGCAGTGATACTGATGCAGTGAGGGGGTTTAGTGCAGCAGTGCTGCTGTAGTTTTATTTGAGTTTAACACCTCAATGACATTGCTGGAATGAGAATAATTCACCAACCAAATAAAACCTGCTCTATTATGCTACTATTGGGGTCATGGCCATAAGAGAACAGAGTAAAGTGGTAAACACAATATGTAACAAAATATGTACTGTACTGTAGTCCTCAAACAGTTTGACACTACAGTCTGTAGAACTACTAAGTCCATGTTCACAGAAAATGAAACTAATACAGTGGACAATGAGAAAAGCAAAAAGAAGATGTGTCCAAACTTTAGACTGGTACTGTATTTTTAGGTCTTGCATAAATACTTGTGTTAAGGTCAGTTTTATGTAAAGTATAGAACATTATAACATTTTTTTTTCAAGCTCCTATGTGTATATAGACACAACGGGAAAGTGCTTATGAATCTGTTTTATTTCTGGTCTTTCTGAATTGTGGACTTGAGTAGCCCTAATTATTTTGAAAATTATTGGAGGTAGAGTTCACACATTAGCAAATTAATTTGGACTGTAATTAATCTTAGGCAGGATATTGTTTTTCAGTCCTTCATTGAATAAGTACTGTTGTTCATTAGCTTTATTGTGATGAGCTGGTGTTAGCTGTGCTCCTTCGGCCAGACACCATAACTCTTTGATGCCACTATAATTCCTTCCTCCAAATCTAAAGCAGATTGATTTGTGGACAGCTTTTTAATGATTAAAGGCAGCCACTGACCAGTGTATATATGTATATATATACAGGTTTTCTCACTCACAGGAATAGTCTCCATATGCAGTATTGGAGGACCCAGTTTTCAAACATTTCATAAAATTGATCAAGACCCATACCAAATTTCTACCAAATAAATAAATACTAAGACATAATGATAAGACACAAATCCATTTTTTCTTATTTCTTCTGTGCAAACTAAAGCCCAGACTGCAATCTTAAATGAAATTGCCATCATTGAATATGGCTTTGTGTTCTCGTTTTTTAATGACAGAAGCACCAAAGGCTTTCTACTAGATCTCTACAAAGAAGTATTTTGATTGAGTGCCTGCTCTATCTTTTTTCTCCTCTTAACTTCCCATGTACCATCTGCATTATGAATTAAATAAGCCCTAAAAGCCAGTCTTGTCACATTGCTTTCAGACAAGCTACAATTAGCACACTGTTTGCTTTTTGAAACACTATCTATAAAGGTGATAAATATTGCAACATTTTCTTGCAATGGCTCTAAATACTGTGCCTAATTGCTAAAGTGTAATTTCTGATATTTTTTTCAAGAGAGACGTGTCTCCATTTCAGTGCACAAGAGTGGAGTTTTTGTGTTTTTTGTTTGCTTGATAGTTGTGGTGTTGAGGCATACATATTTATGGAACACTACACAATCATGCAATCATTTGTAAAACCCCTTCTATTTATACAAGTCAAAACCATAATCCAGAATTTACATACACAAAAATAAAAAGTCTGTTAATTAAATCATTAAAATAGATTAGTCTAACACTGTTTTTGAACTGAGTTTAGAATAGATTAAATTGGAATAGAATAAAATAGATTGCCATAAATGCAAAATGTTGTGATTTATATTGTTCTCATTTTTAAGTGCTTTTAGGGAAAACCTATAGGAAGCTGGTTGTTCTTTCTGTTTTTCTTCCTTAAAATATTGACTTCCATCTTGTTTCAAATTTACAATGATCTTGCTGTTTTCAGCTACATCCTTTCTGGAATACATTGACTAATTCCTGAACACCAGATGCTCATTATGTTAAGTAGACGATAATTGTCCCCAAAATACATAAAATTAAAACACAAAAAAATGGATAAAATTGCCTTTTTAGAAAGATGGAAATTTTGGTACACCAAAACATCTCATTGGGTTATTGTTATTGTTGTCATTTTAAGTTTCGTCCATGGGCGGTGTGAGTGTTGTTTTCACGATGTGTCTCTTCATTAAAACCTTTGTTTTTCCAGTCTTTCCCGTACATCAGCCTGTTTCTGTTCTCTCCACACTCCGCACCGGAGGCGGATCTTGACACCGTGTAGGAAGTGCGCTTGGAAAAAGTTTGTTGTAAAGTAAAAAATTGGGTTAAAACTCCCTTACGTGTGGCAATTACATAATGTTTTTGCCAGGGTACGTACTATTAGTTAACTAAAGGCTACATGCATAATTTTCCCTATTTCTAACTTATATTTATTCATTAAAATACCCATATTCTTATTCTTTAGCCTTTAAAATGTTTCACACAACGTCATTGCATAAACTTTTACTTTATACATTTGGTTGAAGTTTTTATATACTGGGCTGTAGTTGAAAACATGTGCGATGCTATTGAAATTAGTATCTGATAAACTTGGGTTCAGCTTGTTTAACATTTTTAATGGCATTAATGACATGATATTTGCAAAGACAGCATCTGAGCAGATGAGGTCTTTTGTAGGAGGTGAGCAATAAGGTTAATTTTGTAGGAGGTGAGCAATAGGTTAAGTTAATTAGATTCAGCTAGGCTAATGTGCGTATATAAATCAGCTGTACAGTACATATAGGAAGGGAAGGATAAGGTTAATCATATCTATGCATGTTAGATAGCTTGCATGCTTGAGGCTTTATTTATCTAGAATTAATTACCTTTTCTAGGCTTTAAAATATTTTACCATCATTTTAGCAATACAATTACACAGTAATGCATGACATTTTATCGGACAAGTCGATGGTGTAAGCTAATCCAGTTTTAGTCTTTCCAGCTAATTGCGTCAGTATGGGCACATGAGCTATGCCAAGTCTTAATTTTTGTTGCCAGAGAAAGTAGGTCTCTAGTTTCTGATTATATTTCACTCCATGTAATTAACAGAGAGTCCCACGCTACTTAGTACATGCTGCTATTTGAGGAATCAATGGCTATTAGATGAAATAATTCCATTAACACATGGCAGTGGGGACAGCAAGTAGTCCTGCTGAGACAATGCCTAAATGAAGAAACAAAATGCACTACGACTGCATAAGCCTGCGGTTAAAGCAAAGGACGTGGACTTTCCTTCACCTCTCCCATACTTGATTATTTTACTTTTCCACATGGGGAATTAGAGTAAAAAGCACATTGACAAAATCTGTATATACACATTTTTTTCTGATTAAAGTTATACTGATTAGTCTGAGAGAAGAAATTTTTGGAGGTTCAAAACAAGCCCTGTCCCATGGTACATATCAAGGATCACTATTATTATATATTGCAAACAGTATGTTTATATTACCCTAAGAAATGATGATATTGAAAACCACAGTGTAATGATAATGATTCTTGCTATAGATGTATCAGTATTACCAGTGCAGCAGCTGTTGTGAAGAAAAAATAACTTTTTATGATGAATACTTCTTATTAAACAACTGTTCACTAATACTTGTTCACCTGTAGGGGTATAATTATTCAGGTCAGCCATGTACTTTTTTATTGTCTGGACTGAGAATGTGCACTGATATGATATAGACTGTATATTATACCAAAAGTTGGTTGCTTGCATTCAAAAGCAGTTAATTTGTCTGATAAAGCACGGAATGTTCTTGAACTACAATCATTTAATCTCCTCTTTTCTGCAATTACTGGCACACAGAATTAGCTGGTTGGCCAATTTTACCCTGTGACCCATGACTGGGATACATACTGTGGACTTAGTCTTAAATTCACTGAAAGGCAACTATTTCTCTATGTAGAAGGTTTTCTATATATGACATAATTTATATCCTGTCAAAATATGTGTATATATATATATGTCAAATCCCTTTATTCAAAAAGATGAACTGATAGGACACTAAACCTGGACCTACAGTATACAGCCAGTTTAATGACAACTATAATAATAATAAGTGGAAAGAGGCTTAGAAGCGTAAAGACCAGAACCGGCCGGTTTAGAGACAGCTTCTTCCCACAGGCAACCAGACTGTGGAATGGCCAGTAGAACTGTGTACTGTCCAAACTCATACAACTGCCACCTTACATAAACACTGCACCTTGCACTCACAGCACCCACAGACTCTTGCATACACCCTCACCGACTCTCACTGTATCTATTGCTCCATACCTTTCTTATATTTTATATTTTAAATTTTATATTGTAAATTTATTGTATAATTTTTCCTTTACTTGTAAAAATTACTTTATTTGCACAGTTGTGGGTACTTGCTCAAAAGTTTTTCACTCACCTCTACCCCAGTACTAGGTGATGTGACAATACAAATCCTTGAATCCTTGATATAATATACAAGGCCCCATTAGTCAGTAACATTCCTAATAATTATTTAAATCATTAAAAGTTCAGGATCGCCCTTTTTAAACTCATTGCTAGCATTCAGTGAATAAATGTTTCTTTCATCTTGAGAAATTTTTACAGTTTTTGCCTTAATTCAGCTTAAAATTAAAATTTTGAAGTAGCAAAATCTAAAAAATGTTCAAATTAAACAATTTACTCACACTGTTTGTATGCATGTAATCTTGCAGTGTTTCCTACCAGAAATAAACATTTAGTTTAACACGTTTTTGGATTTGATTCACTACACTTTTTATGTACGTATTCACTTGAGTAGTCTCTCTTGGCACATTTGGCCTAAGGAAATGCTGGTGCTAGCTGGCTGAAAGATCTGTCATTTCAATAGAGATATGTATGTTCACCTCACAAAACAACTGATAATTGACTGAAGAACAACTCCCCCTGGTGTAATAAACCCATAGACCCATGGCATAATGGCCCTTTTAATTGCATCCCGTGGTTTTATTTCCATCTCTATTGTGCCTGAATCTAAATTGAACTTCTGGTGGTACACTTTTCAAGCTGCAACCTCTAAAGATTATGCAGTGTCTGTATTTTTTTTATAAACATCCATATATATTACATAGACTGCTAAATTGTGAACATTTGGCAGGTTTTCTTTATAAAATAAGACTAGCATTCATGATTCATGCATTTTAAAAGGGTGTAGCCCTGGTTTAGCACCTAACCAAGTAAAAGTGAATAATGCATTAAATATATTCTGATCTTGAATAATAACTAAGTTTATAGTCAAATGCCTTAGGTGCACACCATCACCAATCAAGACAAAACAGCATTGATTTGTGTAACCAGAAGATATGATTGGCAGTTCAGCTATGATTAACAGTAATAAATATATTTTAAATTACAGTAAAATGATGGGGCGGCACGGTGGCTTAGTGGTTAGCACGTTCGCCTCTCAGCACTAGGGATTCCCGGTTCGAATCCCCATCTGGGTGGAGTTTCCATGTTCTCCCCGTGTCCGCATGGGTTTCCTCCGGGTTCTCCGGTTTCCTCCCACAGTCCAAAAACATGGATCAAGTCAATTGAGTTCTCCAAATTGCCCCATGTAGAGTGTGTGTGTGGGAGTGTGTGCCCAGCGATAGATTGGCGCCCAGTCCTCGGTCTATCTGCCCAGCGCCTAAAAACGTTCTCTCCCCTGGATGGGCATGGGGAACCCCCCCGCTACCCTAATATAGGATAAAGCGGAAGATAATGAATAAATGAATGAGTAAAATGATGTCCAATCAAGTCCTGACCCTAAACTGATAGAACACCTTTGGAATAAATTTCATCGGAGACTGCAAGCCAGGTTTTCTCGTCCAAAATATGTGTCTGACATCACAAATGCGCTTCTGAAAGAATGGTAAAAAATTCCCATAAAGTAATTTCTAAACCTTGTGGAAAGTCTTTTCAGAAGAGTTAAAGCCGTTATAGCTGCGAAGGGTTAGACGACATCGTTTTAAACCCGAGGATTAAGAATGGGATTCAATTTAAGTTCATATGTGTGAATGCTTTTGGTAATGGACTGTATGTGCCTTGATCTCTGTTTGCTATCCATGGTGCTGTCGATAATGTATCAGTTGGTAAAGTTAAATTTGTGTTGATGTTGTGCCTGCATGATACACACAGCATGATAAAATGTCAGCATTCCAGACCCAAGCACATGAGACAGAAAGCCACAAGGGGCAAATAATAGTTTGAAAAGTTAATTTAAATAAACATGATAAAATCTATATAAAATACAATGAATAGAAAACAGCTATTTATATGTTGTGTTTCCACATGCTCTCCTCCTGCATGTATTAATTAATTAATTTATTTTTTTTACAGTTTATGGCTACCTTATCTGAGTCCTAAATTGGGCATGTCAGGTGCCCTATCTTTTTCGACCACGTCATCTTTCCACAAGCCATCAACCCACAGCGGTTGTTATCATGACAACGTAAAAGTCATGTAATAATTCTCTTAATTATTAATGGGTGTGTTTTGGGAATAATTAGTAATAAACCAATCAGCTGCTCACTTTGCTGTTCCCTTTAAGAGACAGGTGTGTGTGGTCCGAATTTGGCAGATTACTATTTCATTGGCAGAGTGACAATTTTCTATTGATGTATCATAAATTTTTTCATTCTAAATTTTTTAGTTTATATTCTGTTTATTGTTAATGTAAAATTTTGCATAGCTTCCAACTGGCACGTGCTATGGGTTTGTGTCCATGTCTGCATAAAAGCAGGGGTTGTACTTGAAGATCCAATTGGTGAAAGTTGAGCACATTGATGGATGAGTAATTTTTTGCTTGTTTTGCTGCAACAAAACCTGTGCAATGTATTATCACCTAGTGTACAAGTATTGTAGTCTTGTTCAAAATGTTGTGCCAAACTAAATTCTTTCAACACAATTTTATCCAGAACAATACTATTTATGTATATTGCTACTTTCAGTTCATAATAGCAGGGCATCCGATAAAAGCCTTCTGCAAAAAGGCAAACTGCTAAAACTTGTATTAAATGTTTATGACCATCAAATGCTCATGTCAAATTGTCAAGCAAAAATTATGAACATGGCAACATAGATTTAGAAGTATTTAAATTTTTTTTCCCTATAACATTCTATAACATGGGTCTGGCATAGCATTACAAAATTTAACTTAACCTGTATTATGCAAAGTGAAAATAATATCAAGTTTTTCCAAAGACTTTAACATTTCTGGCTAGAGTCTACTGTAATGGACCAAAAGACAATGTGTTCTGTAGTCAAGTAAACATATATATATATATATATATATATATATATATATATATATATATATATATATATATATATATATATATATATATAAAGTGGATGTCCAAGTTAGAATTCCTTTGACATGAATCATTTGCATATATGTAAAAATTTTATTGATGTGCAGGCTCATACTGGTATGCTGAATGAAGGCAAACGTACTGTCATCATGTCTTCATGATTTTATATTGGGACAAAGGCAGATTTCACTTTGCATTAGTTACAGCAGTGTAATAAATATAAAGTGTCTGTACTATTGAATATAAATAGTGTATCATGAAAATCAAATAATAATGACTGTACTGACAGCTTATGTCAAGAAAACGTGGAGGTTTACAATTAGCATTGTCAGTTTGTAAAACAATTCATTCATTCATTTATTCATTCATTCATTATCTCACGCTTTATCCTCTATTAGGGTTGCGGTGGGGTTCCCCATGCCCATCCAGGGGAGAACATCTCAGGCGCTGGGCAGACAGACCCAGGACAGGGCGCCAATCCATCGCTGTGCACACACTCACACACACAGACACACTCTATATGGGGCAATTTGGAGAATTCAATTGACTTGATCCATGTTTTTGGACTGTGGGAGGAAACCAGAGGAAACCCACGCAGACACAGGGAGAACATGGAAACTCCACCCAGATGGAGATTCGAACCGGGAATCCCTAGTGCTGAGAGGTGAACGTGCTCACCACTAAGACACCGTGCCGCCCTAAAACAATTCAAAAAGTTTTTAAAAGAAATGTGAGGACACTTAAGTATTAAAAATGCCTCTGTTCCAACATTTCTGTGTTGTAGTAATCCATTTTTAAGTTCACTTTATTACTGCAAAGCCAAAAATTCGTTGTTCTTTTTTGTCTGTTAACTAAGGTTAAAGTGAATTACCACATGTCCTGTTTTAGTTTATTTTTAAAAATCCGAACTTCTTTGAAAAGAACATTTCACTATGTCTAATATCAAGAACTTAACATTTGAACTTTTGTTCATCTACAGCACATTTCTATTTTTATAAGGCGTATCTGAGATTAGCAAAGCATTTGGTAGTATTTCTGGCTCAATGCTTAATAGAGTTAAAGGTTGCATCAGGTTAAATTTAATAATGCAACCCTTTCCCCACATGTAATACTAAGCCTATGTTTTCTTTTTCATGCCCACACTTACCGCCATGCCATGCACATTATCAAAAACTACAAATAATATTTTGAACAATTTATTACTATAATCATAATAAAAGCAACACAAAATAGACATGTGAACATCCTACATATCATAGATAGCATTATCCGATGCCTTGGATGCACAGGTGACCTCTACAAACTAAGGTGGAACACTGTTACTGTGCCTTCGCATAGATGTTAAATACCCCATAGACAAAACAAATAAAACAAAGGTAAGGCGGCAGCTGCGTTCGTCATGCTTTAGATAATAAGGTTCCCTGTCCATCATGCACTGCCTATGTCCTCATGATGATGCAAATAACACACAACCCAGTCCAGACAATTTTAAATGTGGCTCAAAGTAAATAAATAGATTATCTAGTAATCCTGCTCGAGTCCGTAGCTACTATAGTGGGAAGGACACCAGAGCCATGAACTCCCCTCAAGGAACACTAGTTTAACTGTAATTATGAAATGGCTCTAATATAGAGCTTAATATTAATATTGTTTGTGATGTTACCTTAATTTTCACTCCATATTGTTCACCACTGCAAAATGGTGGAATGATTTCCAACTCTGTCCCTAGGGCTAAGACACTTAGAATCTATAGGAAACAACTCAAAATACATCCCTTCCACGAACACCTGATATAATAAAAAAAATGAATAAAAATCCATCCATCCATCCATCCATTATCTTCAGCTTTATCCTATATTAGGGTCGCGGGGGGTTCCCCATGCCCATCCAGGGGAGAATGTCTCGGGCACTGAGCAGACACACCCAGGACAGGACGCCAATCCATCGCTGGGCACACACTCACTCACACATACACACTCCATATGGGGCAATCTGGAGAACTCCGACTTGGACTTCATCCATGTTTTTGGACTGTGGGAGGAAACTGGAGAACCCGGAGGACACCCACGCAGACACGGGGAGAACATGGAAACTCCACCCAGATGGGGATTCGAACCAGGAATCCCTAGCAATGAGAGACGAACGTGCTAACCACTAAGCCACCGTGCCGCCCTTATGAATAAAAATAAATAAATAAATAAAATATTTTTAAAAGGCGGGATAGGATAATGATCAGGTTTAATGATTCTACAATGAAGCTGTTTTTTCTGTAACTGCTGACTTGTGTTATATTCTCATTTGTAAGGTGCATTATAAATAAATAAAAAAAAAAGTAAATTAAATGCTTTTTAAGCAGTTTGCTATTTTTATGATCTATACATTGAATCATCCCAAGCATGTATGTACAAAACCTAGGAGAAGCTATGATTTTGAGGTATTATAAATGACTAGGAAATTATGTTTATTTTAGTTTTTTGTTAGATAAACAATTCCAAACATTCCAAATTCCACTATGCAATGCAATTAATAGTTTGGTTCTGCAATTGTAATTGTAAAAGAAAATATCACACAAAACTTTCTGGGCCTCAATATACATATTGAGGTATGGGAACAATTCCTTTGCAAATGTGTATATTTATTCATTTATTCATTATCTTCCCCTTAATCCTCTTTTGGATTGGGGGAGGGCGGGGGCTTGAATCCATACCTTAAATCCATATTTTTGGACTCTGTGAGGAAACTGTAGAACCCAGAGGAAACACGTGTGTGTGTGTGTGTGTGTGTGTGTGTGTGTGTGTGCGTGTGCGTGCGTGCGTGTGTGTGTGTATATATATATATATATAAATAAGCTAATGTTGAATTAATTGTAGGAAATATGGAAGTTGTGGCAAATTCCTCACTTATCAAGTTCATTTTGTTTTGAAGGCTGCCAAATGCACGGCACATGAGATAATTTAATAGTTCCTCAAAATGAATCTCCATCTCATGTGCTCTGTCAACAGGCCACGCAGACCAAGCAATCATATTTGTCTTCAATTACTGACTGTAAATACATTATAATACATCCTAAAGAATTCATGGAAAGGATTCCTACATTACCATGCCTATGATTGATACAAGAAAAATACATGTATTTATACATGGAATGTACATTAAGTATTCATATTTCATATGTAAAGCATTTAAATAAAATGTTTGCTTCCATTTGACAGGTAGTTTTGTCAACTACAAAAGTGAGCTAATGTAAGGGATGATAAATAAAGGAGTTAATGAAGTTTAAAGAAAAATACATAGATATAGTTTATGCGGCAGCACGGTGGCTTAATGGTTAGCCCGTTCGCCTCTCAGCACTAGGGATTCCCAGTTCGAATCCCATCTGGGTGAAGTTTCCATGTTCTCCCCGTGTCTGCGTGGGTTTCCTCCGGGTTCTCCGGTTTCCTCCCACAGTCCAAAAACATGGATCAAGTCAATTGAATTCTCAAAATTGCCCCATATAGAGTGTGTCTGTGTGAGTGAGTGTGTGCCCAGCAATGGATTGGCGCCCTGTCCTGGGTGTGTCTGCCCAGCACCCGAGACGTTTTCCTTTAATAAAGAATAAAGCGGGAGATAATGAATGAATAATGAATAGTTTATGCTTGAAGATGTTATGAAAACACTCAGTGTTTGGTAAGTGCAGACCAAAAATATAAAGTATGATTTTGAACAATGGAATAAAAAAAGATTATGTTTTATGGATAGAATGAGCAAAAACTGTATAAAGACATTGCCCTTACAGTGCTTTGTGGTACATAATATACACTCACTCTGCATACACCGTTAGTTTTCTTATTCTCTGATAATCAGGACCGCCACATGAGTAGCCATCTTTTGAGTGGTTTGAGTGGTGAACTGCTATGATTGAATTTGACACAAAAGTCCTACGGAAATGTGTGAACACCTCTGTCACTGCTAGATTGAGAACAATTGACTAACCAAAAGTGTCCAACCGCATGCATCCTGTAGGCAGTATACTGTGAGCACTGATGAGTGAACACAGACGGTAATAAATGAGCCACTATTGTTGATTTTACCTCTACAAGATTGAGCAATACGGTAGATGTTTCTAATAAATGCTCTAAATAGACAAGAGTTTTACTAGCACATCACCAACATATCAGTGTGATTGGAGTGCCTACTTCCCAAATCACCCACATCGCAAATATTTCCTGCTTTGTGGTGGTCATGTAAGGGTGCTTACTATTAGACAGAGTAAAGAGAATTAACATATGGACCATAGTGCTAAGATACACATTTTATTTATTAAATGTATGTGTTTAATACAGTCACATTGATTACCCAGCAATTACAGTTGTATTAAAACTGTGTCAGATCCAATATTTGGATAAAAAATCTGAATTACATACCAGATCGGACAAGGCTCAGGTTAACAACATTCTCCTCCATTAGTACTTTAGGCCAGCAGAGTACTGGTTGAAATCGGGCTACTATGGGGCCAAAGACGAGAAGAAGAAGATAGGGGTAAAATGTTTTGCAGAACAAAATAAAACAGAAGGATAAGAAATTAGAAGTAAGCAAAGGAATGTTAAATGTAGGTACCATGACTGGTTAAAAAAGTTAGCTAATATGATAGTCAAAACTATACTACCATGGGCTGGATCAGAGAAGAAATAAGGTAGCAAAAAAATAAAAAATCATGAATGTGGTGGAGGTGAAAAATGATGGAGTGTTAATAAATGTCATTAGAACATGCCTTACAACTGCTTTGTGAGATGGAGAAGAAAGAAACGTGTGTGCTAGATGTAGTTTTGGTGAGGATACCTAAAGAGAAAATTTGTGATTGGAGCTGACTTTTATAGGCAAGTTGATGAAAAGAATGATGGTGATATAGAGATGTTGGGTCAATATGTTGTTAAAGACAACAACCTTAAAGGGCAAATGGTGGTAAAAGAATGGAAATAGTTGCAGAGAACATATACTTTAGAACAAATTAGCAACACATGGTGACGTATAAAAAACGAGCAACATGGGCAAATTATATCTTACTGATATGTCACGCCCAAAACACATTCATGAATCAGGTTGTCATGAGAGCAAAAACACACAGACAACCTAAATAAAGCAGCATTTCCACAAGTTTTTTCATTGTCACAACCTTTATTTCTGTTTCATTCATTTTGCCCAACAAAAGGGTTGTGTTTATATATATATATATATATATATATATATATATATATATATATATATATATATATATATATACACAGTATATAGTAAATATTCTTTGTATGTATGTAAATGTATGTAAATGTAAAGAAAATAAAAATCACTGGTGAATCCCAATTGTAAATACAAATTTATATTATTATTTTTTAATAATTTTTGTAGTGGAGATTTAATTTAGTGGAATATGTTAGGATCTTTTGATTTTGAAAAAGGCAGAAAGAACGAGCTGATGCAGAAATGGTTGCCTCGACTCATTTATTGAGGACAAAGAACACTTCAGGGACACCGTCAGTAACTTACACTGGCCAGCGGTCTGCCCATTCAGCTTCAGGTGCTAAGTACGCCTTCAGGTCCGAGTGAGAGAGACCCAGCCCACTCAAGGGTTACCTGTATATATTGTTACGTCTAGTTCCCGCCCCTTAAATGACTAAGACAATTGCAGATTACCTCCCTAGGTTTTAAATCAGCCAATCCCAGCCCTGTATTTTCCAGCGGCGGCAAAATCAAAGGTCCTTTGTCTGTCTTTCGGCCATATTGGGACTCTCATTATGTATTAGAAATTTAAAATTTCTGACAAATAATTTAATAATAACATAATAACTTGAGCACAACACTATGCATGTAACGGGTGCCTAGGGCACCTGTTCCATGTTTGTTAATTTACTTTAATTAATGTCATTTAGTTTGTTTAATGATCTCTTTCTGTTGATTGGTTGTGTTGTGCACGTAATCGGTTTTCATTTGTATTTATTTCCTTCTTTCCCTGTCCTCGGTGCACTTCGTGGTTTAGTTTATGTTCACTCGTCGTACCTGTGTTTTGTGGTGTCTCTACACCTTTAATAAAATTCCATTTCCCTGCTACCTGCGTGCCTGGCTCCCTTCAGCGCGTTTGAGCGCGACGGCCCTGCGCTTCCTATGCGCAGCTGCTTTATTCTCGAGTGTAACAATGCAGACCAAGAGACTTGATTTTACCCTCACTTTTTATTATATCAGTTTATTTAAAATTAAATCTTCGTTTGAATTTATTTATGTAACACATTTTTAACAGTTCAAAGCAATTGTATAATTGTATAATTTCCTATGTCTAAAGCAACAGAGAAAAGTAAAGACTTATTGTCTATTTAATTTTTATTCTATAATTATGCTATATTTTAATTCTGATGCAATATTTAAATTTAAAAAAATAATACTACCACTTGGGGTAACTGGGTCCATTAAATGGAATTTTGTTAACGTTCATGTTATGTAAATGACAATGAAGTCTCCTTGACTTCTTTCTGGTATTTGCATTGTTTTTATAAGTAGAGACCCTGTGAGGACCAAGGCTCACTGAGGGCCCCGCCACTTTGCGGGGAAGTGTTGACCAGGTGTAACACTAATAATGTACTAGTTATATTATTCAAAAATGTTTAGCTTGTGTGTGTGTGTGTGTGTGTGTGTGTGTGTGTGTGTGTGCGCGCGTGTGTTTGCATGCATGTATGTGTGTGTATCTAGAACATATTTTTTTCAAGGTAAAAATGTCCCTTTACTTTCTGAAATACGCACAAACACACACACACACACACACACACACACACACATACACACACAGTGAGAGATAGACAGACATGCAGACAGACAGTGGAAGAAAGTGAGAGAACCGTATGTTTTGTGACAGGAATTTCTTCGAACGTGATATTGGGAATATGATTACTTTTTGATCTAAACAACTGAAGTACTGATGAACATATGACCTATTCAATGATTACCACTTTTCTTGAAATTCTGGTTGAGATGAACACAATGGGAGCAGAATTGTCTCGACATTTTTCTCTTTTTTTTATAATAGGATATTTTCTAAATGACATCAGATGACCTTTAAGACTTATGAAGTACATTGATGGATTTTGCACTTTTGACCTGTGCTCTTGACATATTTTTTTTTTACTTTTGGATGAATGCTTAAGGGAATATTTCTGCTCCTGTAGTCTCTTCACAGCTGGTGACCTTATATTTAGCCATGTTTAAAATATCCAAATTAAACACTTACAGTGGCGCGCCTCAGAATTTGATTATGAGTTTGATTCTGAAGCATGTAAAACAAAAATTGCATATTCTCTGCATGTCGACACTGGATTCCAACGGGAACTCTTAGATGCTTTTGCAGTCCAAAAACATGGTAATAGGTAACCAGTGATATAATGGCAACCTGGCTAAAGTGTTCCCCCATTTTGTTCTCTCTGCAAAATGTTTTTTTTTTATTTTGTAATATGAGTAAAAGACTTAAAGGTCTTTGATTATTAATGGTATTTTTTATGATTAGTTCTTATTTTATCACTGCATTCATCATGGTAAATGTGCCTACCAACTGAAATGTACCTGAACTTTAACTTAGTTTATGTGAAATGCAGTTTAATCTTTTAGTCATGATCATCCTTACATGACACTCTCAGCCAGAAAAAATTTTAATTCCAGCCCACGAGTTATTGCTGGGGGACAGCAAGGAGCGCTGATGAGTGACACAGCCTGTATACCTCAGCATGAGCTCATTTCTCCAGCTGTCATATCAGTGAATGACAAGGCAACAGCGAGTGCCGCCTTATATTCGGGGGATTAAATGTAGAATTTGCTGGTGGTGTTTCACAAATTGAAGTTGCATGTCAGTGACGAAATAGTTGATGTATTGTTACATGGTGGGCTGCTTTAGATAGGTCATCTGCTTTTCCGTGAATGATTTTAATGTTTTTATATAATAAGGATGGCTATGAGTAAATTTTTTTTTTGCTAAACTAGTTAATACAGCATGTTTCCTACAATTACTCCCCTGCAACCTACTGCTAGATTATGTGTTTAGGAGTATTTTAGAAATTAGATGGAATACAAACATTAGTGGCTATAATAAACATTGTCTTAGTTCAGTAGGGTTAATAGTTTTACAGTTTTCCATAGTGGTTGTGTTTGCCACATTATCAATAAAATGTCAGAACTTATTTAAAAAAGGTGGGAATTTAAACTGACATAGAAAAATCAATCAAGGGTTCAAAAGTAAAAAGGTTCATACCCATGTGATGGTAATTTTGGCAAAAAAAAAAAAAAAGACCTACAGTTCTCAGAAGCTGGACAGATGTCGCAATTGTGTTGTATGCCATGGACATTATTGTAAAGGTCAATAAAAGTATAGTTTATGTATATTCTGATTTTCTGTTTTTATTGTAACATTTACCAATCATTTGTCAACACTTGGTATAAGGATATCATTTGGTTGAACATTTGGGCTAAAATATTTACATGTTTTTACAAAACTTTAAAGTGTGTCTGTAAGAAATGATGGCCATTTAGTTTTAACTTTTGTGTGTTCGGTTCTGAATAGTATTTACAATATATTTCAAAATATTAAATGTGTTTGATGGTCCAAAGCTTTCCACAGGATTCTGGAGTTCTTTTACAATATTTGCACACATGCGCAAAGGGTTTCTGTCAGATTTTAAATAAAAAGGCCAGTAACAAAACTGTTAAAACAAAGTTAAGAAGCAAAAAATGGTTATATAAAAAAGTTATATAAATGATATTGTGTTAACTATATAATGGCAGTATTAGACCTTATATTGGACATATTGTGAACCTTTGTTTTGTAAATGGGAATTTGAAGACTGGTCATGAATGCAACTCAATCATTTAATCACATTTGCAATGCATACATTTGTCTAAACTGTCAGCATTTTACACCATAGAGCCTGTACATCTCCAGCCAAAGCCATTACAGGGCAGCCTTCGTGCTTGATCACTGTAACTCTTAATTAATGAGGTGAGCAAAAAATAATTTCCTTTGCCACTTAGCACTCTCTTTTATTGCTTTGCTAGGCAAGGCAATTGCAGCATCTAATCCATTAAGAGTCATGGTGTATATCCTTCATATAACAAGCCAAAAGATACAATCATTATGACCTCTTCCACATATAAAGCAGGATAGTTTGTTTGTTTTTAATACTGTGACATAACAATAATGTATACTGCAAAACAAACATAATCAGATGTTTAATTTTTATGGACTTTGTAATTACTTCTACAGTATCTAAAGTTACATTTGATCACACTATACAAAGATTTTTTCTCTTTTTTTTTCAATTTAACAGTCTAGGACAGTGTAACATATCTTTAGAGACTAGCTGTAATTTCCTGTCTGATTAACCAATGAATGCATGATTGGTCAGGTAATTGGCTTGTGTCCCATGAGTACATGTGCCAAAATCTATGCAAGAAGCCTACAGAATTCACAGATCTCTAGGCATGAATGACAAGTATTGAATATGCAGTGGATTGATGTGTTAATCTCCCCTGATTATCGTCCTTGGCAACGGAGCGTGGGATACTGATGTGTAGAGATTTTAATCCTGAAATCAAGAGATCTTTGAGCTTTTGATAAGGTCATGCTCTCCTGCACTCAGATGTCCACTTACTTTAGATTATTTAGCACAGACAAAAAAACAGCTGGGGTTTTAAAGAAAATGATTAAATTTAAATAAGCTGGTTATAAAATTCTGGACTAAAATTCTTTTACCTGTCACTGAAGCTAAATAATCACAGTGTAAATTATATAGTAAATTGCACCATCCTCAAATAACTGATAATCACTCATTTATGTAGAAAGACAGCTGCATTCTGATCATTGTTCTCCAGTGTTTATAAATTAAGCAATTTCATACAAGCCATAGTAAACATTGCATTATATTAGAAATTATGAGTGAATGTAAACAAGGAATGGTAACTGAACTTTAAAATAATTGATGATTAGGTTCATGTTTGCAAGATATGTGGTTTAAGTTCATTAACAGTTTACAAAAAAGCTACAAACAAAAAGTTTAAAAGTCAAATTGAACTCATTATTTGTAAAATTCAAATAGTGTGGTAGAAGTGACCTGGAATTCTAATGATAAGACTTGAAAAACACTTTACAATGCCTGCAAAAAATAGTGAAGTAATGAATATTTCAACATGCATAAAGCCTTCAAATTGTAATTTGAAGCCCTGTCATCATCAAAATAATGATAATTATAATAAAAATAATAATAAAGACTGGGGATTCCAAACCTCATTAAAGTCACTCCACCAGATGTGAATTAGCAAATGTTTTAAGAAGGTACATGAGGTACGTAATAGTGACAGCTATTACATCAAAATTAATGGAGCTGTCAGAGCTATATATAGAGTTTAGGCAGACTGTGAGTTAAACTGAATCTGGAGCGTGCTCTCATTAGCTTTGCTCCTAGCCTTGTTCAGCAGGATGGATATCGTACAGGCATCAACAGGTCAGATTTTTATTAAGAGACCATTTTATCAGGTGCTTGTTTCACTCTTTATAGTGTGACTCGTTAATCATATATACCCTTTTTTCATTTACTTAAGACAATAAAAAACAGATAGGGTAAAGAATGGCGTGAGTAATACTTTGAACAGTAATTTTATACATTGTAAACAATATTGATCCATGACAAATCACAGATCATTAATCCGTTAATGGTAAAACATACACAGCCATTAGTAGTTTTCATACAGGTCATTTAACTAAAGCAAATATAAATGACAGGAATGGCATAGGCAGTCTGCAATTTAATTGCTGCTATCTTAATTGCTTTAGGCCATACACTGTCTTTGTTTTGGGTTTGCTAAATAAGATTTTATCATCACTGCTTGGTCCTTGTCATTGTGCGTTCTAGTGTATAATTAATTTTTCATGTGTATTTAAGATTTTACAGCATAGATCTATTGTATGTCATTAGAATCATTTGCTTGTACACTGCTAGTAACCTTGTAACATAAGATAAAACCCCCTATCCCAGTGGACAGTATTCTTGTCAATTTCTCAGATTAGCCATGTCTTTTAAATTTTTATGTGGTTTATTGTGATCTCTAATACATTCAAAAACAGTGTCAAACTGTGCCTGCTCTGTGCAAGCTACTGTGATTTCTTCAGTTACACCTAAATCACTAGATCTTGCATACTCCGTAATAAAAAGTGACACAGTTACAAAAGTTTGATGTACATATAAAAGTGTCTACTCCAAAATAAGAAAATAATACATAATACACAGGACCAGTGAAAAGTTTGGACAGACCTCATCTTTTCTCCACTTATTTTCCATGCTATCAGTAACACTTACTGTAAAAATGAACTTTGTAGTTATAAAATTACAGACTGTAGCCCATCTGTTTGTGGACTACAGTGCACACTGTAATAGTCCGCTTTATTCTGTTCTCTAATGGTCAGGATCCCAATAGTAGCACCACAGAGAAGGTATTGTTTGATTGGTGCACTATTCTCATTCCAGCAGTGTCACTGAGGGGTTTAAATAAAACTATAGCAGCACTGCTGCACTGAATCCCCTCATCGCATCAATCCACCACGCAAATTAAACCTTTTATGTGATGCTCCTGACCAGACCAGAGAACAGAGACTGTACTACAGTCTCTAATTGTAAAACTGCAAAGGCCATCTTTATGGTGAGTGGAGAAAATAGACTGTGGAGCAACAAGTCCAAACATTTGACTGGTGCTGTATATTGTAAATTGATTTAAAGAAAAAAACGGGTTTTAGATGTCCCATAATCTTAATCTTAATGCATCAATGGCAAAATAGAAGCTATAATTTTGAATTTAAATAAAAGGAAAAGAAATGATTAAAAGGAAAATGTAATTAAATAATTTACAGGATACACTTAAAAACACAATTTATGCTGTTACTCGTTACATAACTATCCATATTTGCACAGCAAAGCTATGTATAAGTGCAGTCTGATTCCTAATCAGTACTGTGTTATGTGAGAATTTTCTTCTACTTCATGTTAGAGAACTAACACTGCTAACTCTGAAGCCTGCCTCTCTCTTCAGACCGCACGGAAGATATGCTATTAGTTTCCATGGTGACAATCTCCTTGTTTTTTGAATAGAATTTAGAGGACAGAGGGACTGGCCTATTTGCATGCCACCCTGGTGGCACTCACAAGAGGCTGTCCATCACCACTCATATCAGCCATGTCCTCTGAAATCGAGGATTTTCTACAAAAGCCTCAGAGACCCTTACCTCCACAACAACGTGGTCAAATAATGAGGTCAGATAAGAGTGTCACGTTTATTTGCTAAGCATTATCCCTAAGGACATCACAGTCCTGAAGTCCAGAAATCCACACCACTGGATTTATCACAGATCACAGATGGGATGATTCTTGGATTGTCACACCATAGTGGAGAAATTGCAAGAATTGCAGATTGCATATTGATGGTAGCTGTTTGAATAATTGCTTTTAGATATTCACGATTGCAGTGCAATGTCAATGTCATGTGTATACAGTCATATGGATCAAGTTTGGACACTGTCTAGATTGCTAATTTGTTGATAGTGTCAACATAATGATTCGGGTCCTGTAAAGGATAAACACTGTCTCTTTTCTGTATAGCATTTGGATGAAGATTGGATGTCTGCTTTGGTTTCTTCCAGGAGCAATTTTCTCTCATAGTCTAACATGGTAATGGTGAATTGGCAATGCAAACTGGCCCTGTGGCACCCTGCCTTTTGCTCTACGAGTGCTAATCAGAAATAGAAATAAAAATGAATGTAAAAATTAATGAATAAATCCTCCATAGAGAACATTAAGGTGTGAATTATTATTTAGTTAGTAAACAAACAGTAAGGGACCTATTTAACAATCGCCATGATCCACTCACTTAAGGCATGTCAGCGTGTCTTTGCTATCATATTGATAGCGTGGTGGAAAACATGCAAAAGGGATCTACTAAGTCTTTTAATTAGTAATGGGTGTGTTTTAGGCGTACTTTGCAATAAACCAATCAGCTTGTTACTTGCCATTCTCTGAATTTGGCAGATTGCTATTGCAGCAGCACAGCTACCTGGGCTCAATTTTGCTGACACATGTGGTAAAACTGTGGGGGATTGTCAGTGTAGGATAGCAATAAGCATTATGGCATGCCTTGCGCAGCATGTATGATAAGACACTATATGTGCCTTTAAATCTACAATATATATTAAAAATCAATATAACATGGAACTCGACCATTTTCTTTATGTACAATGTGGAAGACTGTACATAAAGGAAAGGTCTGCAAGGAAATATTTTTATATTAAATTATAATATTTTATATTAAAGCCTTATTACACATATTTTAAAAGTTAAATTTTTTAATTAATCGGCTTCTCCATTTTAATCCACCTTGTGTGTGTAAATCTCAATTACTTGTCATAGGTTCATCATTATTTTCCATTTTGAAAAAAACCTACAGTGTATGTAAATTCAGCCACTCAAAACTTGAATTTTAATGTTCACACATACAGTTTTAACACTTGCAGCCACTTGCAGAAATTTACTCCACACCATTTTACATTTGAAAGCCTGTGCTGTTATACAGCAGTTTTGCCTGTTCCTATATCACAGATAAATGATCAGGCTGTCCTGCACTTCTTATAAGATTTAGCAGACGATGAAATGTGTGATACAGGGATGGAGTGGGTAATGTGTTGACACGTTTCTGCTGTTAACAGTGCCTGTCATTTTATATACTGGTATATATAACCCATGTGAACTGAGCATACTTATATTAAGGCCTTAATAAAGCATTGATATTGAGACTGGCTATGATACTAAATGGAACATTTTTTCGACATCTGTGCACATAACTTTGTGTCTGTGCATATATGTGTTAATGTGTTTTATTATTCTACCATTAAAAATACAGCAGCGCTGCTGATATTCTCTGTCTTCTCTAGAGACACATTACTGTGTCTGTGGCTGTTCAATGTGTAGTTTCTTGGATTACCTCCAGGATTATAATTAACGCTGTCTTCAAATCATCTGTGGTATAGCCACCTGGGTCAAAAATGTGTGTGTGTGTGTGTGTGTATGTGTATGCCTGCTGATATGGGGGTAAAACATCAGACATTAAATACATACATATGAATGAGAAGATAGTAGGGTGGTGTGACATTTGGTTCTACTGCCATTAATCATAGTAAGTTATATACATTCCAATTATTGCAGAGCGATTGGGATGTCAGTCTAATGTATGGAGATGTTTTAAATGTTTCCCTACAAAATTTGGCATGCAGGTTCTGTATAAATAAAGCAATATTGATTAGTTGTGGAAGACTACAATGTCAGGATTTGTTGTTAAGCCAGAAGCATTGGTGGTATTAAAAAGAATGGCAGTGAAACCTTTACAAATTGTGCCAATGTCTAAAAAGTCAATGTTACGATATAGCAGTATGCCGTAAATTTTAAATGCATAGTTCCAAATAAGCGACAAGCAATCCCCATCATACATTTCTGTAGTTTCCTTTAGTAGCTCATTTCAAATTAATATACTCAAGTTTTTGCGTTCTTGCCGACTTTGGACTTTATGTTCTCTGACATTCAGTGAAGCACGCAAAGTCATCTTCTCCAGTCTCCACAACTGCAAGTCTCTAAATGCTAATGCTAATGAGAGGCAGGAGAGGCTTGACTTCACAGATTTAATAATCACCACTTCCACTTGGGGACAAATTACAGCATGTTACCTCATGCATACTTACAATGGATGCTTGCAATAAACTTAACCAAACTCTCCATCTAGGTTGGAATTAAATTAAACAGCCTACAAGCTTGAAATACTGTAATAACATAACATGTGATAGTTTCTACGAAAAACTTACTACCCCCTGTTATAGCTACAGATATAGCTATAGATGAGATTTAAGCAGAAATAGTATGTGATGAGATAAAACGGTTATAAAATTTACCTGTTGGTAATTCATAGCATAATCTTAAACTACAGAAATATAAAGAATAACTATATAAATTAATATTTTATTGCTCAACCTATAGCTTTGAGCAGTTTTAAGTAAGCAGGTTTTTAAGACATTTTCTGTGGTTGTAAATACACTTTTGTCTTATTTCAATTGTGTGTCTTCTTGCAAAATACAACCTCTCGCAAAATACACACCATTGATAAAGTGGGTTTAATTCAGTGCATATGCCACAGGGTAATAACATCAGCACCTCATCATACATTCTGTGTTTACAAATACAGTATTTGTAACATACACTGCCTGGCCAATAAAAAAGTCGCCAATTGGATGTAACTGTTATGAGTCTCCAATTGGATAATTACTGCAAGTTGCAATAATCTTTTAGCTGGTAACAAGTTATTTAACCCCAACAGGTGCAATGAGTTGCTTCACATGTCTTAAACAACCATGTTGACAGACAAATCTCACCAAGTACTCACTTGTGTTCCTCAGGGCTCTGTACTTGGTCCTTTTCTCTTTTCACTATACATGACATCATTGAGCACAGTCATTCAGGCGCATGGTTTCTCTTACCACTGCTATGCTGATGACACTCATTTGCTTCATTTATCATTTGCCCCTGAAGATACCACAATCTCAAATCGGATATCTGCCTGCATCACAGACATATCTGTTTGGATGAAGGCCCGTCATCTCAAATTGAATTTAGTAAAAACAGAGCTTCTCATAATCCCAGCTAAACCATCAATCCAACATGAGCTGACCTTCCAAATTGATGGCTCCACAATCTCTCCAACCGTTTCGGTCCATAACCTTGGTTGCACAATTGACTCCCACCTTAAACTCTCTGATCATGTTATCAAAACTACCTGTTCCTGCAGATTCCTTCTTCACAACATGAGGAAGTTCAGACCTTGTTTGACTGAACATGCTAACCAGCTGTTAGTTCAAGCACTCATTCTATCCCGGCTTGATTATTGTAATGCGTTACTTGCCGGTCTCCCAGCTTACACAATCAGACCTCTACAAATAATTCAAAACTCTGCTGCCCAACTTGTTTTCAACCAGCCCACGAACTCATGTCACTCCACTACTCCTTTCTCTCCGTTGGCTCCCTGTAGCTGCCTGCATTAATTAAAATGGACCATTTCTTGATCTTCCCCCTCTTACCTTCTCTCTATCGTTTCAAAATACACTCCGACTTGTTCACTTCGCTCCAGTGATGATTGCCGCCTGGTGATTCCACCTCACAGAGGAGCTAATTTTTACTCCCTGGTGATCATCACTAGGGAGTCATCAGCAAAATGGTGAAATGATCTTTCCAATTCTGTCCTTAAGGCAGTCACTTGTTATTTTTAAGAAACTAATGAAGACGCATCTTATTAACAAATACATGTTGTAGGAAGCACGGTGGCTTAGTGGTTAGCACGTTCGCCTCTCAGCGCTAGGGATTCCTGGTTCGAATCCCCATCTGGGTGGAGTTTCCATGTTCTCCCTGTGGCCGAGTGGGTTTCCTCCAGGTTCTCCGGTTTCCTCTCACAGTCCAAAAACATGGATCAAGTCAATTGAATTCTCCAAATTGCCCCATATAGAGTGTGTGTGTGTGAGTGAGTGTGTGAGTGAGTGTGTGCCCAGCAATGGATTGGCGCTCTGTCCTGGGTCTATCTGTCCAGCGCCCGAAACGTTCTCCGCTGGATGGGCATGGGGAACCCCACCGCGACCCTACTAGAGGATAAAGCAGGTGATAATGAATGAATGAATGAATGTTGTAGGAAAAAAAAAGGGGGAGGGTGCAGGATCAGATAAAGATCAGGTTTGATAATTCTATAGTGTAGCTGTTTTCTTCATAACTGCTGACATGTGGTGTTCTCATTTGTAAGTCGCTTTGGATAAAAAGCATCTGTGTAACGCATAATAAAAAACTGGAAGGACGTTCGGGACCGATCTTCTTTGAGGAGGAAATATGGCCTAAAAAAAATCCTGAACGAACATTATTGGCGATCTCTTAAATGTTTGGTGAAATCAAATAGAAAAAAACAACAGAAGAATCCAGGGTTATGTTTATTAGTGACAGTAAGAGAATTTTCACACGCACAATGAGAATAGACCTCAAGGGATTGGGACTGAACAGCTGTGTAGCCTTACAAAAACCACTAACCAGTAAGGCTAACCAGGAATAAAAGGCTTCAATTTGCTGTGGATCATAAAGATTGGACTCTGGAGCAATGGAAGAAGGTCATGTGGTCTGATGAGTCAGGTGAAGTGATGCATATCATGCCTACTGTACATTATCTATGGTTGCTGTAATTGGTCAGTTCTAGGTTCAGCAACAGGATGTGCTCAAAGAATGAGGTCAGCTGAATGAATATATTGAATCATGAATGAACTTCATGAATATATTGAATAACCAGCTTATTCCATCAATAGACTTCTTCTTCCCTGATGGCATGGGCAGATTCCAAGATGACAATTCCAGGATTTATCGGGCTCAAATTGTGAGGGAGTGGTTCAGGGAGCATGAGACATCATTCTCACACATTGATTGGCCACCACAGAATCCAGACCTTAAAACCATTGTGAATCTTTGAAATGGAGAAGGCTTTGCGGATCAGTCAGACTCTTCCATATTCAATGCAAGATCTTGGTGAAAAATCAATACTGGATGGAATACAAGAAGGAAATAAATCTTGTAACATTGCAGAAGCATATCAAAACAAAGTGACAGTAAATGCAAGCTAAAGGCTTTGATGCCAACTTTTTTGGTGGCCACTGTTTTTTAATTGGTCCTTTTAAAACTTAACTGAATTTGATTATTGTACAATAAAATGATTTATTTTTTCTCCTCTGCTGAACTGAGAGGTAGTATTGAAAAGTAGAAGTTTTTAAAATCCAGAAAATTTCAGTCACAAAGTAGCAGACCACATGAAATTACAGATCAGTAGAACAGAGTGCTGAGCCACTTAGTTGCTTATACTTTGTTGACTGAGTAACCACAGTATATTAAACCTTCTTTAGCATTACCAGCAACACAAAAACACAAAAAAAAGCAGTGAAAGATAGGTGCCATAGTTTTTAATGGCCTGGCATTGCAACCAAGTTGTGCATTTACTGGTGTAAAGCACACCCTTAATAGACTTTGGAGCTGTGGAATTGTTCTGTGAACTGATAAATTGGTGTTTTTATTTGGCAGTCTAAAAGATCAGTCAGAAGATCAGAGTTTTTTTCTAAATTGAACAAGCTGGGGAGTAGGAGTCCCACACTGAGCCTTGGTCCTCTCGAGTTATTTTCCTTAAAAAACGATAACACCATGGAGTTTTCCTTGGCACTGTTGCTTTGACTTCATTTTATGGGTTTAGTACAGGTTTGGCAAAAGGTAAACCCATTTACAAAACAAACAAGCCTAGACAATTTTTAGTATCTTCATTCACCTGACTTAGGATACTGGTCTTCAGCTTATGTGTTCATACATGAGGACCAGAAGACAAGAAACAAATGAGATATGAGAAAAACATTCAATCTTCACACAAAAAGGATCCTGGTTACCCAGTTAGTAATCACTGAACCCAGGACCTTTTTGCCGTGAGACGACAGTGCTATTCATTCCATCACCATGCTGCTGCTTAAATCCATCCATCCATCCATTATCTTCCACTTTGTGCTATATTAGGGTCACGGGGGGGGGGTGTGCCCATGCCCATCCAGAGGACAACGATTCGGGCGCTGGGCAGATACACCTAGAACAGGGCGCCAATCTATCACTGGGTACACACTCACTCACACAGACACGCACACATACACACTCTATATGGGGCAATTTGGAGAACTCAATTGACTTGATCCACGTTTTTGGACTGTGGGAGGAAACCGGAGAACTTAGAGGAAACCCACGCGGGCACGGGAAGAACATGGAAACTCCACCCAGATGGGGATTTGAACCGGGAATCCCTAGCGCTGAGAGGCGAACGTGCTAACCACTAGCTGCTTAAATAATTAAAAATATTAAAACATTTGAAATTATTATCTGGTCAATTTAAATAAGATTTATGCCAAATAAGTTCTTTAAAATTATGTAACATCTTTTAAATATGGAATTAGTCTTAGTTGTTGCGACTATGACTTTTATCATATTCTGCCTCAATGCTTAATAAGTACAAATATAACCTTCCTTTGATCACAACTCAAAAGGAACTTCAATTAAACTACTGGCAGGGGACATGTTCTCTTGCTGTTACCATAAAACACTATTTTTCATAGCGAACTTCAAACTGCCAGAGATTTAAGCATATGTATATTGCAATGCATGATGTATAAGAACACTAAAGCACATGGTCTAAGCCCTTATCACATGTCATTTATTTATATGAATGAATTTTAGTCATTCTATTCTACAATAATTCTACAATAATCTCTAAAAAAGTACAGGCTTAGGATAAAATGAGATCCTCAATTTAGATTATTTAAATTGATATATTTCTCATAATCCTATCTCATTGGGGTAGTTCCCCATGCCTATCCAGGGGAGAACGTTTTGAACGCTGGGCAGATGGACACAAATCCATCACTGGCGATCCATCATACACGATCATTCACATTGACACCCACATTATTTAGGGGCAATTCTGATGGGGCAATTTAGAGCAGCCAATTCACCTTAAATCATTTTTTAGACTGTGTTTTTGGACTCAGAGAAGTCCATGCATGGGAAGAAAGATTCAAACTTGGATTCCCAGAGCTGAGAAGTGGATGTGCTGACCATTATCCCACCATGCCGTCCTGCATTTCTTCATAAACATCACAAATTATTTACCAATTTATTGGTACTACAACCAGACTTTCACTGTTTGGTATCTACAGATAGTGAGAACGATTCTTTGAAATGCTCTAAAAAGATGCAATTTTTTTTTTAATTATACTTACAAAATTTATTTTAAATGCTATATTTAAATAGTTTTTAAATGTTGCAGTTTCTAAATGTATTGACATTATAATACAGCAATTGCTTCTCATGAAAAATCCTAGTGCTTTTGTTTGTTAAATGTGAAGTCAATTAAAAAATAAAAAATTTCAATCTTGCTGATTGTCCTATAATTAGTTAAATACTAATCTAGTCACTAATGGTAGACTGCAGACTCTTGTGGTGTAAATGGTGCTAGTGTTGAATTTGTTTGCACTGACCATAATAATAGGTGCAGAATGGTCTGTTAAAATTTGTACAGGCTTAAAAAAATGAAACGTAAAAAGCTGTGAGACAAGAACACCGCTTCAAACCTCATTTTGATGCATAATTTAGGGATGAAATTTGCACCATGGTTCATTGTGTACATAATGAGTCTGTGCCATTGATGCCAACTTCTGTTAACAGCATGTGTGTGCTAGTGCCAGGATACCAGCCCAGAAAATGCATTGACCCAAGGCTTGATTGATTGTAGTGGATTGTGTGTATCTATACTGTGTGTGTATATATATATATATATATATATATATATATATATATATATATATATATATATATATATATATATATATATATATATGTCCTCCACTACAGCATATGGAGCTAAATCGTGGATCACTTCTCACAACTTCACTGTATTCCGGGTTTGTTTTTTAATATATCAATTTATGTAATACAGTTTTTGTTGTATCGCAGCATTTTGTGCTTTATATGTTTACAAAGTGTTTGATTGCCTATGGAATGTTTTAACAAGTGTGGGAAGTGGGTTTTTGAACCCTTAAACATATATAATAAAATAATTATAATAGCGCTACAATGCGGGGTCTCTGAAATGTAACCTATGTGACATGTGAGGGATTACTGTACGTAGAGGATTAAGCATGCACACATGTTAGCTCATCAAAAAAAAATTGCAGGTTTAGCTCAATTAATTGAAAAACTATTGGAGATTAATCGTTGAAAAGCAGGTTTTTTTTATTAGCACTGGTTATCAGTACATATGAATGATTCCACCGACTATGCATTAGCAGATTCTAAATGTTTTCAAAAACATACCCCAAAATTGCTGCACGATACCGACAAACCATCACACTGTCTCCAGGGCTGTTGTAATTCACAGGGAACCCAAAAGCTTCACAGTTAATTTGAAGACACACAGTTAATTTGAAGACAGTAGAACTTGCCTCTTAATTTTAGTACTGCCTTGTTTTTTTGTTCTTCACGTGCTCTTATAGGATGTATGTGCCATTGTATTCTCCTTACATTTTGTGTGTGTGTGTGTGTGTGTGTGTGTGTGTGTATGTGTGTCGGCCATTATATTTATTTACATTTTACTGTTTCTCGACTTCATACTTTGTTAGTCCCCTTTACTCTCTTCTCTGATGATCAGTACTTCCTCATTGCAGGTATTATTAGGGTGGTGGATAATGGTATGCATGGATCAGACACCTGAATGTTTTGATTGGTGTACTGTTCAGAAGAGAGTCTGATCCACTCATAACAGCACAACACACACTAATGTCAGAATCACTGCAGTAATGAGAATCATCCACCACCCTAATACCTCCTCCTCTTATCATCAAAGAATTACATGGAATGAGCTTGTTGATGATCTTAAGACAGCTGGAGGCATTGTTACTATGAAAACCATTAGGAACACACTTCTCCATAATGGATTGGGATCCTGCAGTGCCCCTGCAAACAAATTCCTTTTGCTCAAGAAGTTCTGAAGTTTGCCAATGAACACCTGAATGATTCAGAGGAGGCTTGATTTAACTAAGATGTGTGCACCACCAAGTTTCTCCACCAAGTACCAAGTCATGTTTTAAACTCTCTGTGACCCTAGTAGAGTACCAAGTGAAAGATATATGAAATATATAGGAATACAAGAAGTATTAAAAACATATTATCAGCTGGTCACGTAAATCATTTTAAATCTTTGCTTTCAGTTCCTTGGCAGTTTTAAAAGTATTGTCAAGCAAAGTCTTGGTATTTTCAGTGTCACAAGTTACTGCATCATTTTTACAGAAATACAGGACCTGTAAGCAGCAGGCATATGACATCAGTCATACTGCTCTACTGTCAGAGTGCATTCAGTCAGCTGATGAGCAGCCTCAGGCTAATTGTGCAGGTACTAAAAGCAACGCTGAAAAAGCATTCTCTGATGCTGTTAACAATTTGAAAATACTACTGAGAAATTCACTATGGCATATATTTTGTCTAAAAAAATTCTCTATTAGGATCAAATTAGCTACATATACAAACCTTAAAGTTATAAGCGTTAGGACACTTTCAAAAAGTGCAACAAAATCTTACATTTGTAATCTGTCAAATAAATTTGAGCTTTGTTTAACAGGACATTTGATTCATGCAACACATAGAAAGAAGATGAAACAGAGCCTTGTGTTCCGTTGGGACATATATGTTTTAAGTTATATTTCATAAGTTGGCATTTTAGAATTAGATATATTATTTGTTTCGGTCATTTTTAAACATACTTGGGGTGTAGAATCTGTGGCCTGCTTAACAGTCAAATGTCACGGTTGTCTCATTCTCCTCTACATGATACTTCATACATTTTTAATCGAACACAGATTTGGACAACTCAGCTTTAAAAAATGAGGCCTGGTGTTGTCCTGCTGAAATACACATGGACAGGACAATGATTACTTCTCCTAAATAGCAATATAAGCCATTCCATTAATGGACAATTTACTTAAATTTAAATCACCCAATCCATGGACATTGATATGTTTTTTGGGTGGCATATTAGACGCATTTTATTTAATTACTCCAACCAAAAATATAGTCCATCTTAGATTGTTTCTGACTAGGAAATATTGGCATTGTTTCTTCACAGAATTTAAGAAATCCCCCGGCCCCCAGCCCCCACAAAAACAATTTGCATTCATCTCTTCACTCCAGCTATTAAGCTCCTTTAATGTTCAAACCTTAATACAACTGACATTATGTCAATTAGACAGTGACAGCTATCAGGTAAGCTTTTTTACCACTTCAGCATTCTAATAATTCTAATTAAGTAATTAAGTAATCTACTTTTAAAATCACATATACTGTAAGCTGGAGTTTCTGTAGTCTTTGGTAGAGATGTATGCCTGAATACAGTCCCCAAGTATTGAGTCCACTGACATTTAAATTGAGACCATGTGTATATAGCGTGGTTGATAGATAAGATAAACATCCATTCAGTTGTAGCACATGTAGACTGAGGCCTGGTATTCCCTTACTAAACTTTCTTTCCAAGAATGCAGAAAGTCTCTTTAAATTCCCAGTATACAACTCAATGTCATGACATGTCTTAACACATAAGCAAGTCACCCATGGCATGTGCTCTGACTTACCCACATTTTACAACAGATATTGAATTTTACTTAGACCAGGCCAGATGGTCCCTGTCAACTTCTATTCAGTTTTTCTATTTCTATTTTTCTCGATAAAAGAGTGAAATATATTGTGATTGGTTCAGGTCTATGGAACTTTGTGATATTTCTCTATAGAATTAATCTGTGTCTTTAATTTTTAGTAGTTTAAAATTGTATATGTTTATACTGTTGCAAAATTTGTTAGATGATAGCACATGTAACTACTTTAGGATAGCATAAATGTTTTACTTGCAATGCATTTAAAGACTTTATTTCAACCTCAATTTTAAAAATAAACCTAAACTTCACTGCAGTGCCGTCAAGTCCATGAAGTTGTTTACAAAAACTAAGTCTTTGATGAATGCAACTTTTATTCCCTTTCCTGTTGCCAGCACTTTCCAGTTGAAAATTTGGTTTTCAACATTCTTTTTAATGTTGCATTTTGTATTTTCAAAATGTTTTTTGTTCTAGCTGATTTTTATCTTGAGCATTTTGCAAGTGAGGCAGCACAGTGGTGTCTGCCTTTTAGTGCTGGAGATTCATGTTTAAATCCTGATCTGGGCAGTGTTTGAATGGTCGTTTCATCCATGTGGGTTTTCACCTGGACAGGATAGTACAGGATTTAAATGAAGATAATAAGATGAGATATTGAAAGTAACAAATAAAAAAAAAAAATATATATATATATATATATGTGTGTGTGTGTGTGTGTGTGTGTGTGTGTGTGTGTGTGTGTGTGTGTGTGTGTGTGAAAGATACTAAGGGGCTCAACATTAAATAGACCGATAATTTGCTACTTAAATAATAATAATGATAATAATAATAATAATAATAATAGTATAAAATAAATAGGCGGCACGGTGGCTTAGTGGTTAGCACGTTCGCCTCTCAGTGCTAGGGATTCCCGGTTCGAATCCTCATCTGGGTGGAGTTTCCATTTTATCCCTGGGTCTGCGTGGGTTTCCTCTGGGTTCTCCAGTTTCCTCCCACAGTCAAAAAACATGGATCAAGTCAATTGAATTCTCAAAATATTCTCATATAGAGTGTGTGAGTGAGTGTTTGAGTGAGTGTGTGCGCAGCGATGGATTGGCGCCCTGTCCTAGGTCTATCTGCCCAGCGCCCGAGGGGTTCTCCCCTGGATGGGCATGGGGAACCTCACCGCGACCCTAATAGAGGATAAAGTGGGAGATAATGAATGAATGAATAAAATAAATAGATTATAATTATATTAATTCTTTTGTGTGTGTGGTTTTACTAAACACTCAACAGTTTTTAAGAAATTACAACATGTATAAGAATCCACAATAATGTTTAATCTAAGGTGCACTAGTGAAGTGTACCTCACCTTCTATAATGGAGTGCTTTCCAAACTGATTTTTTTATTTAAAACCACTACCAAAACCTAATGTTAATTTGTACATCTGACATGAATACAGTTTGTAAATGGAAATTTACTGGCAACTGTTGGACTGTTGGTTCAGTCGTGGCTACAGATGCTCTGTTTCATCTTCTGAGACATTTCATCCATCAGTGCCTATACCCCAGTACACCTGCTTTTGTATATATTGCAGGATCCTGTGCAGATTTTCAAATGGGTTTTTCAGCTGCACGGACCATTCCTGACACATTTCTATGGTGACAGGCTGCCACTTGCCTTAAGCTAGATAAGCATTCTCTGTATCAGAAACATGGACATCACTGGGGTTTCACTATGTTGGCCCATTATATATCAGTTCCACCCACATGCTCTGCCATAACAAAAGTATTGCACATAGCTTTCACCAGCCACAACAGACTGCTATAATACTCATTTATTAGGCTGAATGTGCCACCCAGTCTGACACCCAGTCAT
Source organism: Corydoras maculifer (assembly GCA_019802435.1). Lineage (NCBI taxonomy): Eukaryota > Metazoa > Chordata > Actinopteri > Siluriformes > Callichthyidae > Corydoras > Corydoras maculifer. The sequence goes on from JAFMOD010001085.1 coordinate 600,162, forward strand.
TACACCTTAGCAGTTTTACCTTAGCAATCAAATACTGATTGATGTATAATGTTTGAGCAAATGAATGATGTAGGAAAAACAATCTTATGCGCTACTCACCTACTATACAGGGTACTGATAGAAAAGATTAGCCACTTCAGCAGCAAATATAAAAAATCTACAATTATTAAAATACACAGAGGAAAAAAAATTTGGTTGATTTTATAAAGAAGGATCTTTGTTTTAGTTTAACAGTCACATTTTGAAAATGTTAATTTATACAAACACTTGAATAGTTTGAATTTCCATCCTCTATTCAGTTCTGTTTATGCTTAAATTTATGCTACACATGCTCACTTTACATAAATAATCATGTTAAATGTGTTTTAATCTGGAAGATTGATCCTAATTCTAAGATAAATTGCTTATCTGCAGAAATATTGTTTTAAATGGCTTTGAAAAAAATATATATAAAACATATTTTCGTAGTGTGATTGTAGTAGTAAGTACTTGAGGAAAAGATAAAACATTTATAGCAGCTTAATAAGGGTTACACAAAGCACTAACCATGATCAGGAATGACTGCCACACACCTATTCATATGAAACACATGACACATAACTAAGGAATATCTCAGAGGTCACGATTCGATTCAGAATCGATGTTCGATTCAGAATCAGTTTAAATGGTCTTTAAATTTTGTTTAAATGATGTGATTGACAAGATGAAACAACAATGTAAACAATTAGAACATTTCATTCATTCATTCATTATCTCCCGCTTATCCTCTATTAGGGTCGCGGTGGGGTTCCCCATGCCCATCCAGGGGAGAACGTCTCGGGCGCTGGGCAGATAGACCCAGGACAGGGCGCCAATCCATCGCTGGGCACACACTCACTCACACACACACACTCTATATGGGGCAATTTTTGAGAATTCAATTAACTTGATCCATGTTTTTGGACTGTGGGAGGAAACCGGAGAACCCGGAGGCCCCCCCCCCCCCCCCCCCCCCCCCCCCCCCCCCCCCCCCCCCCCCCCCCCCCCCCCCCCCCCCCCCCCCCCCCCCCCCCCCCCCCCCCCCCCCCCCCCCAATTAGAACATTTATTTAAAACAATACTTTCAGGTTCCTTCCTGTATCAAATCTTTTTGCATCATTTTATATTTATACAAAAATAGGATTGCGCTAAATTATTATAAACAGCCTTTCATCGAAACTAGAATACGGACTATATAGTCATAGTGCATTTATATTTTGCAAATCTATAAAACATTAAAAATAAAATCCATATTTCAGTCTTTTTATCTATATTGCACCAACATTCGCTACATTTTCAAAATTTAACCTTAAATATTAAATATATTTTTCAACTTTTTATCTTCTTTTATCTTAGGGTGATGTCGTGCTAAACGAGCTTGTGCATTTGTCGTATTTCTAAAGTACCTCAATTTCATTTTACACTCATTGCAAACAGTTGTGTTCATGTCGAGCTCTCTCTTCCTGACTTTAAAAGCCAAACATCGGCTTTTAACAACGACGGGGGGTCGAATCGTGCTCCCTGCTCCATGCTTCCCGCATGCAAGCGAACTCCATTTAGACAACGGGAGCTGGTTAACAAGCGTGCTGTAGGGTGGCCGAGCGGATAAGTCATGCGATATGCAGTACTTTCGGGAGGGGACGTCAAAAATTAAATCTTAAACGCATTTTTAAAAAATCGATTCTTGGGCATTTTGAATCGATTCAGAATCGCCAGGACTACAAATCGTGATTTTTTGAAGAATAGTTTTTTTTTCAGCACCCTTACACATCACACACACACACACACACACACACACACACACAAATGGTATTACACAATAAACATGGTAAATATTTATTAATATTATACCTACTCAGTTAAGCGCCCTTTCTGTTCTTCTTATTTAGATGTGATTTCTCTCAAATATATAACACCAAAACATTTAAAACATTAAATATTATTTAAATCATTTGGGACACAGATTCAAATGATATTCAGAAGACCTAAAAATTTAATTCTGTATGTTATTCAGTATTTTCTCCCCTCAGTTTTGACCTTTAAAGGCTCTGTAAATTAATGTCTTTACTGTAAATGACACAAAACAGTAGCATTTTAGCTTGTTTATTTAATTTAACTTTTTCATTAAAGGTGAATTTAGAATTTAAAGCCAATTAAAGTGTATTGTCATTTAGTGATGGCAGATCATTCATTCATTCATTATCTCCCGCTTTATCCTCTATTAGGGTCGCGGTGGGGTTCCCCATGCCCATCCAGGGGAGAACGTCTCGGGCGCTGGGCAGATACATCCAGGACAGGGCGCCAATCGATCGCAGGGCACACACTCACTCACACAGACACACTCTATATGTGTAACAGGTGCCTAGGGCACCTGTTCTACGTCTGTTAATTTACGTTCATTGACGGTATTTAGTTTAATTAATTATCTCTTTCTGTTGATTGGTTGTGTTGTGCACGTGGTCGGATTTCGTTTGTATATATTTCCTTCGTTCCTTGTCCCCGGTGCAAGTCGTAGATTCCTTTTATGTTCACTCGCGGTTGTACCTTTGCTTTGTTGTGTACTACACCTTTAATAAATTCCATTTCCCTGCTACCTGCATGCCTGGCTCCCTAAAGCGCGGTGGATCTGCGCTTCTAATGCGCAGCCGCTTTAATCCCTAGGTAGGCGAGTGAAACATCACGACGTGCCAGTCAATTTGGGGAGTCCAGAGCCCAGGTAAGCTTATTTAAAAATTTTTCTTTGCGGGGGTCGTATAGCGTATAGCCTCATACTCGTGGCGCCCTCCGTCGTGACCGCGAGTGCGGCGCTATGCGCAGCCCGCCGTCCCAGAGCCGTAAGGATGGCTTCGACACTGTGATATCGGAGTGGTATGACTCCGATAATGAGTTTATGTGGAGGTACGGGTATGAAGCGCTCCACGCTGAGGATGGCCTCGATCTGGTCGAGGTGTCCGATGATGAGGCGGGCGAGTCATACCTGTATGGGCATATTCTGCCCATACGTACCCTCCTGAACTCTGAGGAGTTCTGGACTGATAGCCAAGTCCACTTTGTAAAGCCCCCCGTCGTGAGAACCAGACGCGGTCCGCACCGCCGGAGCGGAGCCAAGACGCGGCCGTTGAGCTCAGCACGTGCGCTGCGGGGCAGTCAGGGGACGCGGCCGCACCGGATCGCGCCGTGTCTGGGTCGCGCTGCGAGGGGGCGGTACCGGAGTTACCGCTAGTGTCCGTTAATGTGGAGGAGTGTGCCGGCAATGGGGTGAATCCTGTACCGTCCGAGACAGCGATTGCCCTGTTCCTTGGTGTAGCGGTGGGGGTGTACCTCTACTGTGTGCAGGATGGCGATCCCGAGGTGGAGGTCCACCCAGCGTGCGTGCCCGCCGAGGTCCACCCAGCGTGCGTGCCCGCCGAGGTCCACCCAGCATGCGTGCTCGCCGAGGTCCACCCAGCGAGTGCCCAGCCAGTTGTCCAGGGGCCGCTCGCCGCCCAGTCCGTTGTCCAGGGGCCGCTTGCCGCCCAGTCCGTTGTCCAGGGGCCGCACGCCGCCCAGCCCGGTGTCCAGGGGCCGCACGCCGCCCAGTCCGAGGTCCAGGGGCCGCACGCCGCCCAGCCCGAGGTCCAGTGGCTGTTCGCCGCCCAGCCCGTTGTCCAGGGGCCGCTCGCCGCCCAGCCTGTTGTCCAGGGGCCGCACGCCGCCCAGCCCGAGGTCCAGGGGCCGCTCGCCGCCCAGCCCGAGGTCCAGGGGCCGCATGCCGCCCAGTCAGTGCACCAGTGGCGCCCACCTCGCCACGCAGCCAGAGGGCATGGCCCACTCCGCACCCGCTGAGGGCGTCTGCCGGACCACGCAGCCAGAGGGCGTGGCCCACTCCGCACCAGCCGAGGGCGTCCGCCGAACCACGCAGCCAGAGGGCGTGGCCCACTCCGCACCAGCCGAGGGCGTCCGCCGGACCACGCAGCCAGAGGGCGGGGCCCACTCCGCACCCGCTGAGGGCGTCCGCCGGACCACGCAGCAAGAGGGCGTGGCCCATTCCGCACCCGCCGAGGGCGCCCGCCGGACCACGCAGCCAGAGGGCGTGGTTCCCTCCTGATCCGCCGAGGGCGCCCACCTCGACATAAAGCCACAGGGCACACCCCACGCCTCATCTGCAGAGGTCGTGCACCGAACTGCACTGCCAGAGGGCGCTTCCCTTTCCTTGTCCGCAGAGGGCGCCCACCGAACTGTATAGCCAGAGGACTCGAGGAGGGCGGAGGACCCCCTTCACTCCTGGGATATTTATTCATTATTTTTTTTCTTGGTCGCGTCCGTCCGTTGCGCGACCGTAGGGGCGGGGGTACTGTAACAGGTGCCTAGGGCTGTTAATGTTAATTTACGTTCATTGACGGTATTTAGTTTGTTTAATGATCTCTTTCTGTTGATTAGTTGTGCTGTGCACGGCGGTCGGATTTCGTTTGTATTTATTTCCTTCGTTCCTTGTCCCCGGTGCACGTCGTAGATTCCTTTTATGTTTACTCGCGGTTGTACCTTTGCTTTGTGGTGTACTACACCTTTAATAAATTTCATTTCCCTGCCACCTGCGTGCCTGGCTCCCTTCAGCGCGTTAGAGCGCGGCGGATCTGCGTTCCTAATGCGCAGCCGCTTTAATCCCTAGGTAGGCGACTGTAACAATATGGGGCAATTTTGAGAATCCAATTGACTTGATCCATGTTTTTGGACTGTGGGAGGAAACCGGAGAACCCGGAGAAAACCCACGTAGACCCAGGGAGAACATGGAAACTCCACTCAGATAGTGATTCGAACCAGGAATCCCTAGCGCTGAGAGGCGAACATGCTAACCACTAAGCCACCGTGCCGCCGATGGCAGATCATCAATGTTAATAATAAATTCCCCAAAAAAAGCAGCCATAGCCCAGTGATAGAGATAGTGGTGCTTGAAAGTTTATAAAACCTTCAGGATTTTTAATATTTCCTATAAATATGACCTAGGGCGGAGCTTCACTTTACCAATATAATAACGTAACAAACCCAGAGTTTGAATGACTGATAGCAATATGCACATTTGTCTATATCAGATTTATAGCAGTAATGTCAACATAACCAACATTTACTAAAATAAAGTGTACATAAATAAGAAATAGGGTGCACGGTGGCTTAGTGGTTAGCACGTTCGCCTTTCAGCACTAGGGATCCAGGTTCGAATCACAATCTGGGTGGAGTTTCCATGTTCTCCCTGTGTCCGCGTGGGTTTCCTCCGGGTTCTCCGGTTTCCTCTCACAATCCAATAAACATGGACCAAGGTCAATTTTCCCCATATAGAGTGTGTCTGTGTGAGTGAGTGTGTGCCCAGCGATAGATTGGCGTCCAAAACATTCTCCCCTGTATGGGCATGGGAAACCTTCCCCACGAACTTAGTAGAGGATAAAGAGGAAGATTATGGATGGATGGTTGAAATATGACCTAAAACATAAGATATTCACATATCTCCTAAATTTAGATAAAGAGACAACAATATAATACTTGGTGTGATTATTATTTCATTAGAAAAAATTGTCCAATATTACATATTTGTGAGTCATATTTGTCTTGGTGCCCAGCGATGGATTGGCGCCCTGTCCTGGGTTTATCTGCCCAGCGCCCGACACGTTCTCCCCTGGATGGGCATGGGGAACCCCACCGCGACCCTAATAGAGGATAAGCGGGAGATAATAAATGAATGAATATTTGTCTTGGTTGTTGGTTAACCACTCCTGTGGAGGGTAACAATGGTATTGAATTTCCATTTGTACACAATCTGTCTGACTGTGGATTAGTGATGTACAAACTCTTTAAAGAGGTTACAAAACCAACATTTTCCAGCCTTTTCCAGTCTTTAAATTAAACAGAGTACTCACTCACACATGATTGTCATCCAATTGATTGAAAAACTTAGACTCTAATTTCACCTTCATATTTCTAATCCTTTAGGTTCACATACTTTTGCCACTCACAAATATGTCACGTTTTCCTTAATAAATAAATGGTTCAGTAAGATATTTTGTCTTTTTGTTTAACTGGGTTCTATTTATCTACTTTTAGGATTTACAGATAAATGTAGGTGTTAAAACCTTAATATGTGTTAGGTCATATTTATGCGGAAATATTCCAAAGGGTTAACAAATTGTCAAGTACAGCTGTATATGCACACCACATTTTAACAATATTGTAGCAAAAGAACCCAGATGGAGTCAGGAATCCATTTTCTTGAATACATGGTTTATTTACAGACAATAATATTCAAAAATATAATTCACTCCTCTTATTCATAAAACCAACCAACCTGACTTAACCACGTATGGGCTTATATACCATCTGGGAAATCCTCCGGTGCACACCCCTATTGGTGGGCACGGTGCCAACCTGCCACTTGACGCTAAAACATGGCACCCCTCTTTAAACCCGCATGGCATTCCAAAAATATGTGGACACAACACCACTTACATCACAATATATAACCACTCATGCAACAAAACTACAGAAAATATTTTACATTATTTATTAATTAATTGACACTAACTAGGAAAAGTGGCTTAGAAGACTAAAATATTGTAGTGATTATTCTGTCTACTGATGACCTTTCCTTCAAGTAATGTAATAAAATTACCAATCTGAATAGGGTTAAATATTCCTTTTTTTTTAGCTGAGCCAGCTGGAACACATTATACACTATATATAGTAAAGGATTGAGACAAACTTTATCCCCTTAGGAGCTATTATGACACTCCATTGTACATTAATTTAGAAGGCCATCTTTTCAGGTCTAAGGCTTATGTTGAATTGAAGGACCTGGCATACAATCTCTGTTCTAGTTCACCCCAAAAATGTTTGACAGTGTTAAGGTCAAGGCTGTGTGTGGGCCAGTCATGTACTTTCGTACCAAACTCACTGAAGCATGCCTTTATGGACATTGCTTCATGCACTGCGGTACAGTTATGCTGGAACAGAACAGTGTCTTTCTTAAACTGCTTATACATCTCTGCCAATGGAATTGAATAAAACACCTGAATTTAATGATTAATAGGTGGGTCTTAATAATTTTATCAGTGTTATGTGTGGGTGAAAATATGCAAGGTGTAAACATTACAAACATTACATTCTTAAATATCAATTCTCTTCAAGTATCTTAAAGGAATAATACAGTTAAAGACTTTGGGTGCTATCTTATACTCTGTGCAAGGCGTGTTGTGATGTTCATTGTTTACTTACACTCACTTGTTTACTTGACAACAGTATACTTTCACTCCATGCATTTGTGCCGTTTAAATAGCAACAGTGCTGTGGTGTCACAAAATTGGTTGTGTTCAGATAAATTTAAGTTTCTTGAGAATACAAAACTCAAGTGTGCCACTGTGTCGACAGTCAGATGTTATTGATATCTTGGCAGTGCATTGTCAACACACGTGCGTACACCCCCACTTTTTATGCACATATGACCCAGTGTGCAATGGCACAATTTTGTGTTGATGTAGAATAGAGTTCTTTTATTTTGTATTCTATTTATTGTTGATGTAAATGTTTGCATAGCAGCAAACTGGCATGTGCTATGGGTTTGTGCACTGCTGCAATTTTCACTACAGCAAAGATACACTGACACACCCTAAATCAAGCTGTGCGGTGCGACTTAATGGCTTTCTAAATAGGGCCCATTTCTTGCAAGCCAAAACTGTTTACTATTCATACCGAACAATTCAGCTGCTATAATGAATTTAAACCATTATAATTTCATTATATGAAAGAAAAAATAATAATGTATTTTTTCATGCAAAGTCACATAGCAGACTGAAATCTGAAATTTAACAAAAATGAGTTTCATCCATCCATCCATTATCTTCCGCTTGTCCGGGGTTCGGGTTGCGGGGGCAGCAACCGAAGTAGGGAGACCCAGACCTCCCTCGCCCCAGCCACCTCCACCAGCTCGACTGGGGGAACCCCGAGGCGTTCCCAGATCAGCTGAGAGATATAATTCCTCCAGCGTGTCCTGGGTCTTCCCTGGGGCCTCCTTCCAGCCGGACTTGCCTGGAACACCTCCCTAGGAAGGCGCCCAGGAGGCATCCTTACCAGATGCCCGAACCACCTCAACTGGCTCCTTTCGATGCAGAGGAGTAGCGGCTCCACTCCGAGTCTCTCCCGAATGACCGAGCTTCTCACCCTATCTCTAAGGGAGAGCCCAGCCACCCTGCGGAGAAAACCCATTTCGGCCGCTTGTATTCGCGATCTTGTTCTTTCGGTCATTACCCAAAGCTCATGACCATAGGTGAGGGTCGGAACGTAGATTGACTGGTAAATCGAGAGCCTTGCCTTGTGGCTCAGCTCCTTCTTTACCACAACAGA
>JAFMOD010001085.1:609648-620347 GCA_019802435.1 Corydoras maculifer
CCCAGAACCCGAGCTGTGCGTTGAGGTGAGCCCGACTATATCTAGCCGGTATCTCTCAACCTCCCGCACAAGCTCAGGCTCCTTCCCTGCCAGTGAAGTGACGTTCCAAGTTCCGAAAGCCAATTTTAGCAACCGAGAAACGCGACGCCCAGGCCCACGCCTCCGGCCACTGCCCGATCCACACTGCACCGAACCCCTATTACTACCCCTCCCACAGGTGGTGAGCCCATTTGAGGGGGAACCCATGTAGCTCCTTTGGGCTGGGCCCGGCCAGGCACCATGGGGAAGTGCCCGACCACCAGACGCTCGCTGACGAACCCCATCCCCGGGCCTGGCTCCAGGGTGGGGCCCCGATAACCCTATATCGGGCAGGGTACACGAGTTCTTGTTTTTTCTTTTCATAGGGGTTTTTAGTGGACTACTCTTTGTCTGGCCTGTCACCTAGGACCAATTTGCCTTGGGAGACCCTGCCAGGGGCTTTTTGCCCCAGACAACATAGCTCCTAGGATCATTCAGGCACGCAAACTCCTCCACCACGGTAAGGTGGTGATCCAAGGAGGAGCAAAAATGAGTTTCATACAGAAAATCATATAGTTGCTTTTGACTATACACAGATGTGTTTATTTGGGGAAAATATTAGCAATGCAGGACACCCAATAATGATTTTGGTGGACAGAATACATATAATAACAGAGGTTGAAATAATACAACAGTGTTTGCAGGTTGAATCTTGCTTGATTTACTTTTGGAGAGTAGTACATAATTTGTTTTTGATGACAACATAAATATTTAACAAAGTAGTTATAAAACAACTACAGGAGTTAATTCATAGCCTGTGGATGAGAATCTGAATCCTTGTCTTCCATGTCACTCTGTGACACTAATAATGGGCTGCTGTGAACTCATGTACTGTAGAGCATGTGAAAGAAAGCTGATGCTGTGCAGTGAGCTGTCCAGTGACATCAGTGATGTGTCTTCTGACTTTACTTTGCTCTGTGCAAACACGTTGGCCAATATCATTAGCAGATTAGTTGCTGCCATGTGTTTAAGAGAGTAAGCTAGTGGGTGGAAAATGACTGTTTAATTTGTAAGACATGTGTGGAGGGAGGTTATGCTAATGCTATAAGATCTAACTCAACCACAATATTGATACCTGTATTTGACTTACAGTTTTATAACTGTAACCATATTTTATTAAAAACACATTTGCTAACATATTTCTTGTTGTAAAGATTATTTAATTATTTATTTTAGCCTCTTGTGTCAGCAGCATTAGGAGTGACAGTTGCTATGGATATGTTATTCTTTGCAAGATTTGTTTGCAAGGGAAAATACAACAGTCATAAAAATGCTATTTTAACCTCCTATTTATGAAATAACATGCACCAAAAAATGAAATGAGAACATACACTATGACAGGCGTCGGATCATAACCCTAAACCATCTTCTAGTCCGTCACCATTTTGCCCCATCTTAATGAGCTGTTATTAAAAGGACATATGTTGAAATAGCTAATCACTAATTTAAAATGAAAAAATGCACATGATCTGATTTTGGTGTGGGACTTTTTGCTAGCTGTCCTCACTCGTTAAGTATGCATGCTATGTATTGTTTTGAAATGTAGGCCAAGCTCCATTACACAACCAAATTCTAAAATAGCACCAGCGTTGGTGTTGATCTTACTCACAAAGAAATAGCTTGTTTGGCTTTCATGAAGAGGCTCCACTGTTATTGATCTATTCTAAGCACACAGAATTGCTAAACAAACAATGATAAGGCACCTTTAGAAGGCCAGGCTATTCCTGTAAATAATTCCAACACAAAACAGATAGCTTTAGAAAATAAATATGTGTTAGCATTTCTGAGCTGTCAAGACAGGCTTATTGAGTTATTGGGTGCATTTTACTAAAACCTAACCAACACACATATCCTGACTACATCTGCTGACACAGACAATTATACAGTTTTACATCATGATTCACAAACATGGTTAAACTTTTTATTATTATTTGAATTTATTATTGAACATTAATAAAGCATACTACACTTGATTTAACCTTGTGTATGCAGTTCATGTGCAGACCATATGTGGGTTTATTATCAGTTATTATTTTTGCACTTTGAGAAAGGTAATGCTATAGCTGACAAAAACGCAACAATATGGGTAATCTCTCCCTTCATCCTCTTCATTTGCTGACGATTAAGTGTGCAATTCAAACCACTGGTACTGCGAGAGGTGGCGTGTCAAGATGTCCCAAGGACCCTTACCAATCATTCACAGATAAGGCAACTGAAGCTGCATGATACATCCTAATACCTATATAATAAATGAATCCATTCAGTGTTTAGATTTTGTATTGTTTCATCTGGAGACAATATTTAAAAACTCCTATTTTTAGTTTCAACATATATACATCATATTGGGTTATTTCTATCACATGTGCTATAGTAGAGTAAAGCATATTTACTTATGCAAATGCTTGCATAGATAAAAATACAGTTATTATGGGTTATAATAATAAATAATTGATAATCTATGGTACTGATGTAAGAGTGGAAGAAGGAGCACACGTGGATTATGTTCTATGCTGGAGACAAAATCGGAAAAAGATGGAGTCTGTGTGGTTCTGGGTTGAATTTATGACAGAGAGGGAGTATTGCTGTAAGCTCAAGTTGCAAGGGAAGAAGGTTAAGAAAGTTCATGAGTTTTTTATTTAAGGTTGAAATGTAGAAGGTAATAGAGAATGTGGTACTGAAGTGAAGAGGAGAGTGCAATCAGGTTTGAGTAAATGGCATGAGTTCCAGGAGTGATCTGTGATGGATGAGTATCTCTTAGAGTGAAATCAAAAGTTTACAGTTTATAGTTGTAAAGCCCACAATGTTTAACAACGTAGAGACTGTGTCACTGACCAAAAGGCAGGGAATGGCAAAGATGAAGATGCTGCAATTCTATGATTATAGTGATGATTGATCATAAAGTGATGATTGTTACGGTCCGTAGACCGGGCGAGGCGGATTCGCTACTCGGAGATGATTTAGACTGAAACGGAGATTAGAATCAAACCAGGTTTATTTCCAAACACAGAGGGTAGACAGTACTTTCAGGAGGAACGGCACAACGGAGGCAACACGAGGAAGTGCGATGATGACGGGGAGAAGCAGCGTATGACTCAGCCTGACGTCAGCCTGCGTCCCAATCCGAGGTGTCTGTAGTGAAGGGGACTTGCGTAGGGGTGATGGCAGGCGATGAACTGCACACACAAACAAAGAACAAAAACGAGACGAGGTGCAGACAGGACGAGGCAAAACAAGGGGCGTGACAAACAGACCAACCCACACCACGTGACAAAAAAAAACATGACATTACACCCCCCCTCAACGGGTGCTTCCCGGCGCCTGAAACGGCTTGTCCGGGAACCGTCGATGGAATTCGGCGATGAGAGAGGGGTCCAGAATAGCAGCCCGAGGCACCCAGGAGCGCTCCTCTGGGTCGTACCGCTTCCAGTCGACCAAAAACTGGACTCCTCTTCCACGAAGTCAGGAGTCCAGTAGGCGATGGACCGTGTAGGCCGGTTGGCCATCAATGAGGTGTGGAGCTGGGGCGTGACGGGGGGGTGGGGTTGAGCGGGGAGTGGACAACGGGCTTGATATGGGAGATGTGGAAGGTGGGGTGGATGCACATGGAACGAAGTAGGTGGAGGCGGACAGCTGCTGCATTTAAGATCCTGGTGATGGGGAAGGGTCCGATGAAGCGGGGGCTTAGCTTTCTAGACTCAGCCTTCAGCGGGATGTTTCTCGTGGACAGCCAGACCAGTTGCCCCACCTTGTAGTTAGGGGTGAGACAGCGCCAACGGTTGGCCGAGAGGGAAGATGTGGCTTGAGCTTGGCGAAGCGCTATAAGGGTGTTCCTCCAGGTTCGCCGGCAGCGGCGAATATGCTAGCTGACCGACGGCACACTGAAGTTTGATCCTCAGGGAATAGGGGGGTTGGTAGCCCAGAGCTACCTTAAATAGGGACTTTCCAGTGGTGGAGCTGCGCTCGGTGTTGATAGCGTATTCCACCCATGCAAGATGGTCACTCCAGCGCTCCGAATGCTGGGTGGATACGCAGCGCAGGGTGGTCTCCACCACATGGTTCGCTCTTTCTGCTTGGCCGTTGGACTGGGGGTGGCCACCTGAGGTCAGAGAAACGCTAGTTCCGAAAAAAACTATGGAAGGCTCTCCATACCTGGGAGATGAACTGGGGTCGCCGGTCTGAGACGATGTCCACAGGAATGTCAAAGACTCTGAAGACGTGCTCAAAACATAACTTTGCAGTTTCTAGAGCAGAGGGGAGCTTGGACAACACTATTAGTCGAACAGACTTTGAGAACCGGTCCACAATGGTGACGATGACAGAATTACCTCTGGAGTTCAGCAGACCCGTTACGAAGTCCAGTGTGATGTGAGACCAGGGATGCCCAGGTATGGAAAGCGGCTGGAGCAGTCCGACGGGTGGCTGATGCGAGGCCTTGTTGCGGGCGCATACAGTGCAGGCAGAGATAAACTGCCGAACATCAGCTGCTAAGGAGGGCCACCAGAACCGACGCCTGACGAGCCCCCAGGGTGGCAGGCCCAGCGGGATTCGTGGCCCCATTTGAGGACAGCGGGGCGGGCGGCGGTGGGCACAAAGGTCCGGTTCGGTGGACCCAGCCCCGGGTCAGGATCCTTCTCCAGCTCCCGTTCCACGATTCGACGGACCTCCCAGGAGACACCTGCGACGAGACACTGGGAAGGAAGGATCAGATCATTCACAGCAGTTACCTACCTCGACGATGCGTCGACTTGCACAATAAACTGCTTCGTGGGGTCTGGCTGTATCAAGATGGGGGCAGAGATGAAGCAGGTTTTGAGGAAGTCCATGGTGTGCTGTGCCTCCTGGGTCCAGCAGAACTTCTCCTTCGTGGAGGTGCGAGAAGTGAGTGGTGCAGTGATGCTGCTGTAATTTTTTATGAAGCGCCGGTAGAAGTTCGCAAACCCCAGGAAGCTTGGTCCTTGACGTGGGGGCAGGCCAGTCGGCGATGGCTCTGATCTTCTCGGGGTCAGGTTGCGCAGCCCCTGGAGATAGGATGAACCTCAGGAAGGACACCGACTTCTGATGGAAGCAGCATTTCTCGGCCTTGGCAAATAGTCTGTTCTGCAGCAGGCAGTTCAGGACGAGGCGTACGTGTCGGATGTGTTCACTTGGAGTCTTGGAGAATATCAGGATGTCATCAAGCTAGACGAAGATGAAATGATCCAGGAAGTCCCACAACGCATCGTTCACCAAAGCTTGGAACACAGCTGGGGCGTTCTTGAGGCCGAAGGGGACCACACGGTATTCATAGTGGCCGCTGGGGGCATTGAACGCCGTCTTCCATTCGTCCCCCTCCTTTATGCAGACAAGATGGTAGGCGTTCCGTAGGTCCAGCTTGGTGAAGATGGCTGCTCCCTGCAAAGACTCAAATACGGAAGATGTTAACGGCAGACGGTATCTGTAGGGGACTGTGATGGAGTTTAGTCCCCTATAGTCGATGCAGGGACGTAGGGAACCGTCCTTCTTAGATACGAAGAAGAAACCGGCCCCTACGGGGGATGTAGAGGGCCGGATCAATCCGGTGGTGAGACACTCCGACACGTACTTTTCCATTGTCTCTCTCTCTGGACGTGACAACGGGTAGAGCCGGCTGGACGGAAGGGGGGCCCGTGGCAGGAGGTCGATGGCACAATCATAAGACCTGTGTGAGGTGGAAGCTAGCAGGCCTTATCTTTACTGAAAACCTCCCCAGGTCGTGGTACTCGTCGGGTACTGAGGATAGGTCAACGGGGTTAGGACTGCCCAGGACAGGTGTGTTGCTGGGGGGGGCTGTGGCAAGCAGGCAGGATGAGTGGCATGTCACCCCCCACGTGAGGATCCGTGCATTTACCCAGTCGATGTGAGGGTTGTGCTTACGTAGCCAAGGGTAACCCAGAATGACTGGGGCTTCAGGGGACTGGAAGACGGAAAAACAGATCCTCTCCTGGTGGTTATCCTCCAATGTCAGCCGGATGGGTGAGGTGCGGTGCGTGATGAGAGAGAGCCGCCTGCCATCCAATGCCAACGTGTGGAGAGGGGAAGCTAATGGGGAGATCACAAAGCTGTGCAGGTTAGCAAAGTCAACGTCTATCAGATTCTCCTCTGCCCCAGAATCTAACAGAACATCTACGGTGATTCTCCTCTCCTCTCCTCTCCTTTAATGTGGGACTCGACAGGACCCCAAGTCCTACTGCCGAGTCGACTCTTTTGGGTGTACCGGGCACCCTCGCACCTGGTGATTACTTCCGCCACAGTAGAAGCACAGCCCCTGGTCCCTGCGTGTGCTGCCGATCTCAGACGCTAGCGTGGTACGTCCCAGCTGCATGGGTTCGGGCCCAACCGATTGTTCGGGCAGGGGAGTGACCATCGGGAGAGCTGGTGGAGGTCTAGACGGGGTGACGGCGCGGGCATGGTCCCGGGATTGGCGCTCTCGGCGTCGCTCATTTATATGTCCGTCTATGCGTATGGCAAGGTTTATGAGTTCTTGGAGAGTGTCTGGTCGGTCGCGCGTAGCTAATTCTTACCGCATCCGCTCTTTCAGGGAATGACGAAACACGCCGCGGTGCGCGCTCACACCATCCCGACTCCGACACAAACTCAGCAACTGAGTCCCCTGTCGTGCCGAGAGCAGCCAAGAGTCTACATCGTCTGAATAATCCGGATGGTCAAATACAGAGCGTTTATGAGGTGCCCAGTGGAGATATGGATCCCTGCGCCGCTTCAGCCCAATTTAGTGCACGACCGCGCAGTCGGTGGGGAAGCACGTGGGGCGGATTTTAAGTAGAGTTTGCACTGGAACAGGAATCCTCTACACCGCTGTAGATCTCCGTCGTACGGTTCTGGGTGAACAGCGGCTCCGTCGGGGCGCATAGAAAGTACGGAAGGCGGATTCAGTACCTGGTTAGCCGAAGATGTCGCTGGTACGGAGGCCGTGGTCGAGGCAGGCAAAGATGCAAGGGCAGTCTGCAGCTGTAACGCCAGTTTGCTTACTCACCGCCAATCCCTCCTGGCGGCTCTAAAGCAGATCGAGGCGTGGGTCGGGCTGTTGTCCGGCAGATGATGGCTGCGCCGGCTCCACTCCACTGCTGCGTCGCTCCGAGGAATCCATCGTGGACCGTAATGTTACGGTCCGTAGACCGGGCGAGGCGGTTTCGCTACTCGGAGACGATTCAGACTGAAACGGAGATCAGAATCAAACCAGGTTTATTTCCAAACACAGAGGGTAGACAGTACTTTCGGGAGGAACGACACAACGGAGGCAACACGAGGAAGTGCGATGATAATGGGGAAACGCTGCGTATGACTCAGCCTGACGTCAGCCGGCGTCGTGTCCCAATCTGAGGTGTCTGTAGTGAAGGGGACTTGCGTAGGGGTGATGGCAGGCGATGAACTGCACACACAAATAAAGAACAAAAACGAGACGAGGTGCAGACAGGACAAGGCAAAACAAGGCACTAACGGGAGCTGTTGTAGTCAGGGCTTAGCACAGGCTTGGCTCAAGACTAACTGGCCGTGACGGAAGGGTGTGCAGGGCTTAAATAGTGAAAACGTGATTTAACCCAGGTGTGCATAATTACAGGGGTGTGACAAACAGACCAAACCACACCACGTGACAAAAACAAACATGACAGATGATACCGTTTGTACGCAAAGTTATGGAAGCAAAATTAAAGTGGTTTGGGCATGTGCAAAAAGGAAAGAGATTTATATTGGCAACAGGATGCTGTGGCTGGAACCACCACGCAGAAAGAGCAGAGGAAGGCCAAAGGTGAGGTTAATAGATGTGGTGAATGAGGAAATGCTGTTGGGGGAACAGAGGAGGACACTAAGGACAGTGTGAGATGGACAATAATGATCTGCTGTTGTGACTTTTAATGCACAGCCAAAAGAGGGAGAAGATGATACATTTACATGTACACATGTAAAACAGTACTATTGATCTGTTTAAAGGATTTTGGTTGTTGGTTGGTTATGGTATTTAATTAACTAAAGAGTTCTTACCATGTTAGAAAGTATTAATGCCTGATCTGCTCTTAGATATTCAATTTTAAACTGGCTGAAATGTTATTTAATCAAGGCTTTAATACCATATAATCACTGCTGTTCATTTGATGCATCAATAAGTAAGTAAGAGAACTGCCAGGAAATGTAGAACTCCCAAATTAACATTAAAATTCTACAAAATTAAAAGGTACATTTACAGCACATTTACACATTCGGCCATTTAGCAGGCACATTTATCCAAAGTAAATTACAAGTATACCAGCATGGTTGTGTTCAGAACACAGCAGTGAGGTATAAGCACCGAATTTAAAGATTCACCTGGACTTCAAACCCACAACCTTCAGATTGACAGCCCAACACCCTCATCACTGAGCATTTTCTTTTCCTATCTAAGACAATTATTCTCAAGACAGATACCAATATATTAAGACATTAGTTTTTTCTTGGTCCACAAATCTGGCACATCAATGAGAATCCATTGACAGAGCCATTGAGACCTAAAAAAATAGAAATTATTCAAGGATGTTGGCTATTGACTATTAAGTCTTTTTTTAAAAAAAATTAAAAATTATTACTATGAAGCTACTATTAAGTCTGAAACCACATCAAACTGGTTGACAAACTGAGTGTACAAAGCGATGAAGTGCAACAGGTCATTGAAAATCCATTCCTGAATTTATGCTTGGATTTACCTTTTGCATCTTGAGGCAGGAAGTGATGAACATGGTAAGTGTTTTCACCAAGACATTGCAATGATGGAAGATCATTACCAAGGCTACTAGAATTGGCCAGTGCTGGATGACTATTGCTGGGCACTAATAGGAGATGCTCCTGATGCTGGGCACAAATGAACATTAACACTTTTAGCTCAGTTGAACTAATGTGACAGGATGTAGGATTCAAACGTAGGTTTTAAATGCATTATAATTAGAAATGCTGTTTCTCAAAGTTTCTGCATCACACAAGCTATGTTTTTATAGGTACTATAATTTATAAGGATTTCTAGAATGTATTTATAATATTTATAAATATCATGCAGAGTAGGGCGGCATGGTTGCTTAGGGGTTAGCACGTTCGCCTCTCAGCGCTAGTGATTCCTGGTTCGAATTCCAATCTGGGTGGAGTTTCCATGTTCTCTCCGTGTCCGCGTGGGTTTCCTCTGGGTTCTCTGGTTTCCTCCCACAGTCCAAAAACATGGATCAAGTCAATTAAAATTCTCCAAATTGCCCCATATAAAGTGTGTTTGTGTGTATGTTTATGTATGTATGTATGTATGTATGTGTGTGTGTGTGTGTGTGTGTGTGTGTATGTGTATCTGTGTTTGTGTGAGTGTGTGCCCAGCGATATATTGGCTCCCTGTCCTGAGTGTATTTGCCCAGTACCTGAAGACCCCCCCCACCATGAGACAATGGATGGATGGATCATGCAGAGTGTTTTGAGAGCTTAATTTAAATCAAATTTATCTTGTTAACTAATTTGAAACATATTTAAATTCATTCATTCATTCATTATCTTCCGCTTTATCCTCTATTAGAGTCGCGGTGGGGTTCCCCATGCCCATCCAGGGGATCTACAAGAAAAGTAAAGGATGCAAAACAGTGATTTATAATTGAAGTTTATTCTACTACTTGACAAAACGCACATTATTTTTAATCACTCTTCTCCCACAAACTCCCACAACTCTTCTGTGTCTGAATTAAAAAGCTGTTTCGCTATCGAGCACACTGGTGTTCCCTCTCATCAATGTCTGAGTCCGTCTCGTCACCAGGCGGCCGTTCAGCAACGATGCCGGCTTTCGTGAAAGCTCGGACAACAGTTACAGCAGAACCCTTAGCCCAGGCATCCACAATCCGTTTACAGACGGTGGCGTAACTCGCCCGCCGCTGCCTCCCGACTTTTACTAATCGTGTGTTCGCCGTCTATCATCCGTTGCTCCCACGCCGCTCGCAAATTTACTTTAAACGCCCTGTTTACGCCAATGTCCTGCGGTCGGAGTTATTTATTTAATACTCCGGGAATGACGGCAAGCTCCAAATTAATTTTCTGCACTCGGCTTTTTCAGCAGTGACGGTGATGTGTGGAAAAAAAACACCCGGTCGCACAACAATACTTTTTGGAACTCCGTATACACGTATAAGGCGCACCGAATTATAAGGCGCATGTCCGATTTCTGGGAAAATTTTAGGTTTTTAGGTGCGCATTATAGTCCGGAAAATACTGTATATATATATACAGTATCATTGATTCATTCATTATCTTCCGCTTTATCCTCTAGTGGGGTCGCGGTGGGGTTCCCCATGCCCATCCAAGGGAGAGAGTCTCGGGCGCTGGGCAGATAGACCCAGGACAGGGCGCCAATCCATCGCTGGGCACACACTAATGTGATCCATGTTTTTGGACGGTGGGAGGAAACCGGAGAACCCAGTGTAAACCCACGCGGACACGGGGAGAACATGGACACTCCACCCAGATGGGGATTCGAACCGGGAATCCCTAGCGCTGAGAGGCGAACGTGCTAACCACTAAGCCACCGTGCCGCCCCTATATACAGTGTATATATATATATATATATATATATATATATATATATATATATATATAT
>JAFMOD010001085.1:643550-654410 GCA_019802435.1 Corydoras maculifer
GGGGGGGTTCCCCATGCCCATCAAGGGGAGAAAGTTTTAGGCGCTGGACACCCAGGACAGGGCGCCGATCTAGCGCTGGGCACACACTCACACACACAGACACGCACACAGACACACTCTATGGGGATATTTGGAGAACTAAGCTTCTAGCAGGTTAGTTATGCAGCATATTCACGCCTCCTGTTTGGAGAGTACTTTTGATGAGCAGATATTTTCAGATTCAGCTTCAATGGCAAGTTCCTTAAACTCTCTTTAAATAAAAGGAGGAAATTAAGGAGGATGGATTTTGTCTACAATCAAGATTTAATCAGTATTTAGTGTTATTTTTCTAAAAAAATTGCCATTTTATAAGGTCATTGATGGTGATTTTAATGTGTGGCTATACAAGTACAACAGGGTGGGTACGAATGAGGACTAGATATGGGATATAGGATAGATATAGGATAGATATAGGATTTCAAAGGCTCAAGAATTAATTTAAACAAAATGCTTTATACTCCATTTCTACATAATAAGATAAAGTTTATAGCTATAAAATAGATATTGACAGGTGTATTCATTAAGACAAATTATTATTGAAGGCCTAGGTATGAAATGCATGGCCCACCTCTGTAAATAACAGACTATTAAATTAATAGAAAATGCTGTTTAGTGATACTGAATACATGCATTTATTATGCAGTTCTGCAATAGTTACTGCAAAAGTGAAATTTACTCATTACTGAATACTGTTATTGAACTACAACTCATCACTTTATATCTTCACTATATATGTCTTGCTCACAAACATATTTTTTCCATATAAAAACTATATATCTGATTAAAATTACTGCAATTAACAGGAAAATAATGGCATCACGCAATTGACAGCATTGCGTTGCTATAATGATTTAATTCTGTTCACTTTATGTTCCTTGTTTTCATTCCAGGCATATGTTCATGCTTTGATCTATTCCTTCTCCCATTGGTCTTTCTGTTAATTTGGTTCAGCTGTCTTTTGTTTCACATTAATTCTGTTTGCTGATTAGTTTTCCGTTTTTTCATTGTTTTGTGCAGGGCATTGATAATTGTTCATTGACTTGTTAGTCTTTAGCTGTGGCCTGCTGTTTCCTTTACTTTTTCATTGATTAATACAATCTTTGATTCATTATGTCAGTATTTATATTTATGACATTTCTGGCCTTTGTAAGTAGTCATTAAATTAAGATTTAAAATCGCTTTGATTTGAATTTTGATAACCTAGTTCTTTAGTGACCCAGTGTTACAAATACAGCTTATGTTAAGTGTAAATTGCTATTTACTCCCAATGCATGGGCTGTTCGAAGTGTTCACTGTAATTAAAACATGTCATTTTTAGCTACTCATACATGTTGATTAGACTAAATTACAGTGCAAGGTACTCATAAAATTCCCATATGCATAATCTACTGGTTATTCAATTAAAGAAAACAACATGCCACATTTATAGCATTCCATTAATGAATAGGACATATTTAATTAAGATACATGAAAAAAAGACTTTCTGACAGTTGGTTATTTGCGAATACTCCAGCTGCAATGTATTAACAGTAAAGCTATTTTAATATAAAGCCTAATCTTAATGTGGTAAACATGATCTTTGTCGCCTAAATAAAGCTACAGCAAATAATAAAGCTAGCATTTATTGATGGTGTATGTTTTTGCAGTTTGCATACTTTTTGCTTGTAGCATATATTAGACCACTTTTTAACAGTGCATTACAATTAATTAGAGTTAATTGCAACTGTATCTATTTATATGCATACTAATTTCATTATCTTCCACTTAATATTCTACTAGGATCATGGGGCATCCATCTATCACTGGGCACACACTTACTCACACTCACACACACACACACACACACACACACATGCACACACCATATGGGGGCAATTTAGATCAGCCAATTTCCCTTCAATCTATGTCTTTGGAGTGTGGGAGGAAACCGGGGAACCTGGAGAAAACCCACCCAGACACAGGTAGAACCCGGATTGGGATTCAAACCTGGATCCCCAGGTTCCCCACCTTAAAGAGGTGGCCAACCAACAAAGATCACATCAAGAGCAATGTGTGAAATTATCTTTGAGGTCACAAATCTGTCCACCATCAGGATTACACTGAACAAACACTGTGCGCTTGGCAGCTGCAAGGAGCAAGCTGGTCCACCTATTCACCTAGTTTGCTATATATCGAGTGGACAAGCCAGTAGATCAAGGGAAATGTTTCGTGTACAAATGAGACAAAAATACAGTACCCATCAAAAGTTTGGACACACCTTCTTGTTCCCTCTGAATATTTTCTCCACTTAGCATATACTGTAGATAGACTTTATAGTTTACAATTACAGACTGTAGTACATCTGTCTTCTTTGTTTTTGTTAGTCCCCTGGTGGTTGTCTGTTCTCTTTTGGTCAGGTATAATTTGGGTGGTGTATTGTTGTCAGATATGCAGTGACATTCAGTTGTTTAATGCCTTTTAGACCTTACAACTGACTAATAAATAGTTGGTCCCTTTTTGCAGTTAAAGCATGCCTCGGAATGCTTTGTAAAATATTTTGTGTGTGTATGCATAAATCAAAAAGAGCATTTGTGCAGTCAAACAATGATGTTGTATGAACGGTCCTGTCCCACATTTTTACTCCGCATACAAGGTAAAATAGACAGTATACGCTAAACAAATAGTTATAGACAAGATATTATACAACCATTTTACATATACATTTACATTTGGTAATTTAGCAGACACTTCAATACGAAGTGAGTGCAGAGTTCACCAGAGCACTCCTGGAGGAATTAGGGTTAAGGACCTTCAGATTGATAGATCAAAACCCTACCACTCCACTCCCTATATATATATATATATATATATATATATATATATATATATATATATTTTTTTTTTTTTTTTCAAACACAAAATTAAAAACTGAATTTTATTTTTAGTATTGCAGTTGCAGTTGCCCTTAACAACCTTTGTGCTATTCGCTGAGCATTTAATTTCATTTTTACCTACTGAATTTGAGTCAGGTAAAGAAGAGAAAGAATAAATTGAAATGGAACTGAACATCACTTAAAAAATGCACCTTTTCCAATAAATTGTAATTCTGCTCATTCCACTGTTGATGGATCAGAGCATATTGAGAAAGTAAGACTACCAAATAGTATGTACGGACAAACATATTACACCTACAAAACCTTTTATGGCCTTCCATTTAAAGTTGTTTCCTGTGTTACATTTTGGAACGTGTGTGTAAGGAGTGCTCGGCACTCCTCACCTGTTTTATATTTCATTTAGATATTTCCGTCAAGTGTTCCTTGTTTAGTTAATTAATTAGTTATTTTCATTGGTGGCGGCACGGTGGCTTAGTGGTTAGCATGTTCGCCTATCAGAACTACGGATTCCCAGTTCGAATCCCCATCTGGGTGGAGTTTCCATGTTCTCCCCGTGTCCGTGTGGGTTTCCTTCGGGTTCTCCGGTTTCCTCCCACAGTCCAAAAACATGGATCAAGTCAATTGAGTTATCCAAATTGCCATATATAGAGTGTGTTTGTGTGAGTGAGTGTGTGCCCAGCAATAGATTGATGCCCATCTATTGCCTGGGTGTGTCTGCCCAGTGCCCGAGACGTTCTCCCCTGGATGGGCATGGGGAACCTCACCCTAGTAGAGGATAAAACGGAAGATAATGAATGAGTGAATTTTCATTGGTTGCTTTTGTTTCTCACATGGTCTGGTTTGAGTTAATATGCTTTCCATTTCCGTTCCGTCAGCAGACCGGCATTGTTTTGAGTCATGCGTTGTCCGATTCCCTGTGTTCTTTTGTTTCGACTCATCAAATCAATAAATACCTACTCTCTTACCTGCGGCTCCTGGATCCTCTCTGCGCTATGTTGCTTATTTTTTGCTGCAGCAGACACGTGCCTGACAGTGTGTGTGCATGTGTATTTGTTAATTTTTGCTTTTTTTATTTAAAAGAGTATAAATCAGGCCAGATACTGATGTTGGAGGAGGTCTGGTTCACAATCTCAATTCTAGTTCATCCTAAAACTATTTAATGGTTTTATGGTTAGGACTCAGTGCTACTCAGGCTGCACAGGTTCTTTGTACAAAATAGATTCAGTAATACCTTTATGGAGCCTGTTGTGCACACCTTGCAACAGAAAAAAGGTCCCTAAATTAATTTCATAAAGTTGAAAGCTTACAATTTTTAAAAATGGATAAATACTAAATTCTGACTAAAAGGGAAAAAAATTGCAATTTATTTATTTAATTTATAATTGATTTATTATTCACATGACAGAGGTCTAATTGTTTTTGACTAAGCATACTACTTAAGTGCAAGACCAGGCCCCCCTCTTTTCCAGGCTTCACCACTGCAGTGCACTGCTTAATGGTGTTAAGGCTTGCAGGTTTAGGCCTTTTCAGCTGATCGAGAACTCTGCAGCTTCGTGTTTAAATAACCCAAATGAGAACCTATAAATTCAATTGTTGTCCCTCTTTATTGTTTTTCAGAGGTTGCCTGCATTTAGTATAAGGGACAAACTCTGGATCTGCTTTATATTGCCTAAACTCATTTTCCAAACACATCTGCTCATTTACTGCATGCTAGTGATGACCACACTGTGGTGCCAGTTCTTTATATTTTTCACTACAGCTAAATGCTAGATTGATCTTCCTTGCTCTTTCCATAATGCTAAGATATTCAGCATTTTCAGTAAACACTTGTGGACACATATTTTGCAATCATTTATATATGCCTAAAATAAACAAATAAATAAATACTTCAATTAAAAGTACCAGTTTCCTCAGGTGTGAATGTATTTGTATGTGTGTCTGTCTATCAAAAGACTTTTTGATGTTGCTGGCATAATTCTGTACTAGAGTCACACACACACACACACACACACACACACACACACACACACACACACACACACTATATATATGGGCAATTTAGATAATTTAAATTATATTGAATCCCTGTTTTTGGAAAGCAGAAAACCCAATGACACGGGGAGAACATGGAAACCTCACCCAGATCAGGATTTAAACCTGGATCCCCAGCATTAACAGGCGAACATGCTAACCACTACAACACTGTGCCATTTTCAGGATATTTTCTTACATTTTACACAGTGAAAGGTAGAATTACTGGATTATTTTTTATGTTTTTTGAATGTTAATAGGGTGATATAATATAATAAAAATTATAACAGCTGTCCATATCAGTGTGAAAAATATGCTGTGCAATTAAACATAAGGATATAGGTGCTAATTACTGGTTCAGGTTCTGAATAGCTTGCACACAAATGCTTCTTCTTACTTTTTATGTATTTATTTATATCATATTAACATGTTTTCACAATTAAGTAAGTTGATGAAGTCTTTTCTCAATAAATCATTTATTGCAGTGCATTCATCAGAAATCTAGCTGGTGATCACACCCACCCAACACACTAACAATTACTCACTTTCTATTTAAGGAACTCAACACTGACATCTAGCTAATCACTCAGTAAGCTGAATTGCCATTTGGACTGCTTCAGTCTGCTACTTGGTATTCTGGATCCTAGCCTGTTTCTGACTACTTTCCTGAAGTGTTTTTGATCTGTCTGCACCTTATTCAGTCAGTTCTCTTACACAAACCTTGCTATTCCAGCTAAGGTTTCTGACTTAGCATTAGGAGTGTTCATGCAAAGAATGCACTGCAACCAGTCTCAAATACAAACATATAGAATGTAACCTTTTTTTGAGTTTTACAAATCATATCAATTTCCGTTCAGAAACACTTTAACAGATGTTTTATTCTTAACCCTTATACTAAGATAATTTTAACACAAATAATCAAAAATGGGTACGATGATAGTTTAGCAGTTGGCCAGACATCAGTGTGTGTCTGTGTGTGTCTGTCTGTGTTCCTGTTGAGCTTTGAAGAAGGTTGCTGTATCATATTAAAAACAACACAATAATTACAATATTTAAAAAATAAGGTAATAGAATGGGCGGCTTAGTGGTTAGCGCGTTCGCCTCTCAGCACTAAGGATTCCCGGTTTGAATCCCCATCTGGGTGGAGTTTCCATGTTCTCCCCGTGGGTTTCCTCCAGGTTCTCCAGTTTCCTCCCACAATCCAAAAACATGGATCAAGTCAAATTGAATTCTCCAAATTGCCCCATATAGAGTGTGTTTGTGTGCGTGTCTGTGTGAGTGAGTGTGTGCCCAGCGAAAATTTGGCGCCCTGTCCTGGGTGTATCAGCCCAGCGCCAGAAACATTCTCCCCAGGATGGGCATAGAGAACCCCTCCGCGACCCTAATATAGGATAAAGCGGAATATAATGGATGGATGGAAGTTAATAGAATATTTTTACAAATATTCCAGAATATTTGAGTTCCAGAATGTAATTCTAGAGCGGTGTGGGCGAGGTCCTTTGTGTGTGGAGTTTTCATGAGATGTCTCCATGGGTTTTCTCCCACACTAAAAAACATGCTATTATGCAGTGTAAAGTGTACCTGATTTTGTGTGTGTGTGTGTGTGTGTGTGTGTGTGTGTGTGTGTGTGTGTGTGTGTGTGTCTATTTGCGCTCTGATTGACTGACACCCTATCCATGGTGCTTTCCTATCATTTACCTTATACACAATGGGTTTGGAAATAGGAATGGGAAATTTGAAAATATTAAAATGTTCCAACGACCTTTTCTTTAAATAGTTATTTTAAAACAGCATTTTAACAGCTAGTAACAATAATTATGTATGATGCTATATTGCTATACAGTAGTGTTTTTTGCACCCTAAATTGTACATCGAATGGCAAAGAAAGTGTTTCATCACTGTCTTCCATCATCTGTAAGCATTTGCAAACTAGTTACAAAGGTTAATCTGTTTTTACTTACTCACATTTCCTTTAAAAAAGGTGAACTCAAGACTGAAACTGAAATCAATGGTTGCATTTATATGCAGATACACTAAGTGTACCCTTACTTAATTGCATTCAGTTAAGGTTTAGACGATTTAGCCTTATTCAAAGAGAAAAAAAGCCAGAAAGGTTGAAAGGACAATGGTTTAATCTCTTGTCATCAAGGATTATACACCTCTTTAATGAAGCCAAATGCACTGCTGATGATGGGGAATGTAATGCAGCATAAGACTCAGCTGTTTGGCTTGTTTTGATTACATATTCTCTTGGTGCTGAGCACAATAAGCACAATTATGAAGAGGAGTGTTGTCTGGGGCAGAAAATATAAAACATACCTATAAATGCCAATGAAGACAGGGTGTGGAAGATAAAGTCTCTTTATCCTAAGTGGTATGTGTTTATTATGTGTTTGACCTTTACATTTAAGTACCTTTATTTCATATAGGTGCTATAAATTATAGCACACAGAGCTTAAAATCATTTAATTTATATACATAATTAAAGCCTGTTTTGAGATCCGTATGTCAGATAGACACAGTAGTGTGTTTCACCAGCCATTTGCTTTTACTGCTTTGCACTGCATGCCATCTGTGCCAGGCAAACCTGCTTTTACTTTTAAAATTTTTGCAGTTTTACAAAATATTTTTTAACAATAATTATCTAGGGCGGCACGGTGGCTTAGTGGTTAGCACGTTCGCCTCTCAGCGCTGGGGATTCCCGGTTCGAATCCCCATCTGGGTGGAGTTTCCATGTTCTCCCCGTGTCTGCGTGGGTTTCCTCCGGGTTCTCCGGTTTCCTCCCACAGTCCAAAAACATGGATTAAGTTAATTGAATTCTCAAAATTGCCCCATATAGTGTGTCTGTGTGAGTGAGTGTGTGCCCAGCGATGGATTGGCGCCCTGTCCTGGGTCTATCTGCCCAGCGCCCGAGACGTTCTCCCCTGGATGGGCATGGGGAACCCCACCGCGACCCTAATAGAGGATAAAGCGGGAGATAATGAATGAATGAATAATTATCTATGAACCACATATATGAATTGTAAATAAATAATATAAATTGTCTTGTATTACTTGTCATAACTGCATTAAATAAATGTGATATTCCCCAGCTAAATAGTGTTATTATTAATTATTCATTCATTCATTCATTCATTATCTCCCTCTTTATCCTATATTAGGGTCGCGGTGGGGTTCCCCATGCCCATCCAGGGGAGAACGTTTCGGGCGCTGGGCAGATACACCCAGGACAGGACACCAATCTATCGCTGGGCACACACTCACACACACACAAACACACTCTACATGGGGCAATTTGGAGAACTCAATTGACTTGATCCATGTTTTTGAACTGTGGGAGGAAACTGGAGAACCCAGAGGTTACCCACACAGACACGGCGAGAACATGGAAACTCCACCCAGATGGGGATTGGAACTGGGAATCCCTAGCGCTGAGAGGCAAACGTGCTAACCACTAAGCCACCTTCCCGCCTATTATTAATTAATTTATTAATTAATTTATTTTATTGTCCTTTACATATTCTCTGTATTTGCTAAAGAATGTTAAATTTAGTAAATAAGTAGTAACTCGGACATTTCCTGTAAAGTGTGTTAACATACTTTTTACTTAAAACATATAAAGAAACCTTTCTTCAAAACTGTTTTAACAGGTGTGTGGCCTTTGCATTTTCTGCTTTCTCATTCAAAAATATGATCCATCTTTCTTTTGCTTTTACTTGGGCAGCACTACAAGCTCATGGTCTCATTAATATGGAAGGATGTTGTCAACATTTCCTCTGCTCTGTGCAGACAGATCTTCCAAACTCTGAATTGCAATGTAGAAATATTTTGATAAAATAAATAAATAGATAAATCTGTGATTAAAAGATGTAAAGATCTCTTTTAATTTTACTAAAATACTTTTGTGATGATGTTTTTGTTCTCAGGTCAGTCTTGTGGTGGATTGGTGCAAGGTCTGAATGGAACAATTGAAAGTCCTGGGTTCCCTCATGGTTACCCTAACTATGCCAACTGCACATGGATCATAGTGACGGGAGAAAGAAATCGGATACAGCTGTCTTTCCATACCTTGGCTTTAGAGGAGGACTTTGACATTGTATCTATTTATGATGGACAGCCGCAGCCAGGCAACTTAAAGATGAGGTGAGAGGCTTGATTCTTCTTGTTGGCAATATCAGCATGCCTTTAATTAGACTGCATTTTTAACAATAAAGTGACTCAGTGATTAATGGCTAGAATGTGATAAGGGTTTTTTGTCATGTATGTAAATAAACTCAGTTTTTTATTAACACATATAAATTACAATGTATTATATGTTGTTTGGGCTTTAAAATGAGTTATTTTTTTCAAATACACCAGTTGCAGCAATTTGTAAATACAAGAATCTTATTTTGCTGTAAAAATGATTGTTTTTTTTCAGTGTGCAATGTCAATTTGCACCTAAAGATTAATTTTCTATTGATTAATTTAACAATTATTTTTGTTTCGATCATTTACTCTAAAAACTATTACTTTAATGTGATTGTGTTTGGAATTAAAATAACTTTTCCGAAAGAATGAAAAATCAAAAACCTTTAATGTTGAAATATTTTCTTTAATTAAACACAGTGCGCTTAAGAGCACTATTGAAACAACAGCTTTATCAAACATTAAATCTTAATTCAATAATTCGAGTATAATATAAAGCACATTAGAATAATGGTTCAATATTTTAAAATGAGTCTTTTACTATTACTGAAATGTCTTATCAAAAATACTGCATGTAAAAATTGTATCTTTTTTTCTAAAATAGTTTAAATTATTAAATCACCAGGAAACGAGTAGATTCTTGGTGAAAAAAAACTGCACTGATTGTACCTTGAGGGGCATATGACATGACATTTTATGGACGATCTAAAAGCGATATGAAAACATGAGTGGTATTAAGAAAAGCTGCATGTATCAACACAGGACGATGAAGAAACGGTTAGTAATGCACTTTTAATAACGGAAACATTTTAAACGTTTTAAAATTCTTAAAGTAATATGCTTGTATAAGAAAAACAATTAGTAAACCGAACCTTCGTTGCAATTTTGCTGTGCAGAAATCCCGCCGTGGATGATTGCAGTTTAAAAGCTCGTGCACAGCAGTTGTACTGTTGTAAAAAGCCATCTCCACTTTGCAAATCTATCAGAGCACCACACTGTTGTGTTTCTATGTGAAGTGCTCCCACATTTTAGATGGACACTGGTGATATTTAGCTGCTGCGCTCTGGATAAATCCATCTTTCTGGTAGGTAGCTGCCATTTTGTTGACGCGTCGTCAACATAGTCAATGCGTTGCTCCAGCCCTAACTAATATCTTTATTCTGTTATTAAGGCAGTGTTATATATATAATGAGAAATATGTATGTAGACCATTGATATAAATTTGGCAACTTGCAGTGTCAGGCAAGATTACTTTCTTAACCAATACTGATTCTAAGTTGTTATGCTTTTGGAATGGTTGTATTAAAGTCGAAACTGATTACCAGCCCAATAAATTGTTAAAAAAATTGGACAACAAATAGGTGAAGTTGCTTTTGTATAAGCTGATTCAACAGTGTTTTCATCTAAGTGGCACTTAGAGTGGTGCTGATGTAGCCATGATCCACATCTGTTAGATTGCAGTGGAGCTTAAAATAAAGGGAAGTGTCCTGGAGACTTTAAATGCATTTGTTTCTGAGTAGTATTTGCCGTTTGGGTTATGACTGCAGGTTAAAAATCTTTTGCCCATTATTGCATGTGCATATATTCCAACAGAGTATAAAAGATACATTTTATGTGTGATGTTTTTTCCCTGCAGTTATTAGTATGTTCCTTTAAAAACATTTTCTTGCATTTGTTTTTTTTAATTACACACACACACACACACACACACACACACACACACACACAC
>JAFMOD010001085.1:703557-760313 GCA_019802435.1 Corydoras maculifer
GAAAAGGGGGCTGAATAATTTTGCACATCGCACTTTTCAGTTTTTTATTTGTAAAAAAATAGTTGATTCATGTATAACTTTCATTCCACTTCACAATTGTATACCACTTTGTGTTGGTCTTTCACATTAAATTCCAGTGAAATATATTTATGTTTGTGGTTGTAATGTGACAAAATATGGCAAAGTTCAAGGGGTATGAATACTTTTGCAACCCACTGTACACACACACACAGTATATTACATCATCTTGTAATACATAACAACCCTAACCATGAAATTAATTGAATTTAACTTGTGGTGTTTTGCGTGTCTCCCCACCAGCTACTGTAGCTGCAGTTTACATTTGCAGATTTCTTTAAAGATCAGGTGAGGTACAAATTAGACAAAAGACGACATATTAATTGGAAAAGTCACAAATGGTTTAAAATATATCACATATCCTTACAGATGAAGTTAAACTCAATAGGATTTATTTACATTTTTAAATTTTGACATAACAATGAGCTCTGTGTATGAGGGACACTAGTCAGATTTCTAATAAAAATATTTAATCTTTTTGCTTATAAAATATATCCAGATTATAATATTTTTTTTGCTTTTAAAATATATCCAGTTATTCACATAAAGAGCCACAATAATTTCTATTTACATTAATATATTTTAGGTGGTTATTAATTACGTTATCAGGGTGTTTGTATATGAACATAATCAATCATAAATTATAAGGAAAATTTTATAAATATATAATTTTGCAAATTATATGTTGGTTAGTGCAAAATTCAGTTCCAAGAAAGACTTTGTTGCAATGAAAATCAAAACAATACTATTAATATTCTGTCTTTATACAGTGATTTCATGTTTTGTAATTCATTGCATACACAATATTCATTAAAGATGTAATTTACTTTGGCAGAGCTGCCAAAAATTGTTCCATCTGGAACAGGTTCTCTTACCAGCAGAATTCAATGTAAGGTTTGGTTTATGACAATAAATGCTTACAATATGATTTCTGCAGCTGTTTAATCTTGTTTTACTCAACTTGATTGTTATTCAGTAGCATATGCTTAAAATTTATTTATATATTTTTTTCTTTACGGGTAACAAAATCTCTAACTTATTTCAACATACTTTCAGGATTTAAATTCCCCCTTTTCAGTGCTGACATTTTTAACATTTTGTTTTGTAAATTCCTTGTAAATTAAGATTTGGATAAATCACAGAATGGCAAATAAGAATTGTTACGGCCTAATAAACTTTCAGCCACTTTAGGTAGTTACTGCCAAATAAATACAACTTTTTTTTGTGAAATAATATTTGGCTGATTCTGTAAGTATGTAAGGTGTAATTTTTTGTATAATGAGTTGTTATAGCAGTATCACAATTGTTCATGCTCTTGTTTTGCAGTATAAAACATGATAATTATTTAACGAATAATAATATAATTTTCCATAAGAAAATATGTGTTTATCTTCATATTTGGCATGTAATGGACTGGTGTCAATTGTATGTCCCCACCTTACACATGTTTTACCCTGATAAGGATAAACAATTAAATTAAGGATTTGTAACTTTGTCATATTTTGGTTCCACATGCCCATCCAGGGGAAAACATTTTAATCACATCCTAAGCAGTTTGAGTTTAGGTGGACTGAGTATACTTTCTATGGTCTGCAGAGTGGTGTTACTCTATTGGAAAATATTTCATATTTAGTTATTTTCATTAATCAAAGTATTAAATATTGCACATGCAAAGCTGTCAGATGTCAATTAAATAAGATATTAACTTCTCAAGATAGCTATATCTGATATGAAATATAAAATCAGTCATTGTAATGAAAATAAATGCCCTTGAAGATTAACATTTATGATAAAAAAAAAATATATATAAATAAACAAATATTTATTTGAAAGATTGCATAGTAAAAATGTTGTCGAAGCTCGGTTATCCAGGAGAGACTCGGGAGTAGAGCCGTGACTCCTCCGCATTGAAAGGAGCCAGTTGAAATGGTTCGGGCATCTGGTAAGGATGCCTCCTGGGTGCCTCCCCAGGGATTTGTTTCAGGCAAGTCCAGCTGGGAACGCCTTGGGGTTACCCCAGTTAGGCTGGTAGAGGTGGATGGGGAGAGGGAGGTCTGGGCCTCTCTACTTGGTTTGCTGCCCCCGCGTCCTGAACTCCGGACAAGCAGAAGATAAAGGATAATATAGTTCATACAATAGACAATATGCGGAGCGTGTATAAAAGATTGTAGAAATGATTGTATATTGTATTTTGACATTTGTGAAAGTGGTGGTAATTACCTCTTGTGTGTTCTGGTAATTGTGTCTGTTTGTGTAAGAGAATAAAGGGATAGTGGTGGATGCTTAAGAGACAACAGACCAACACTTGGAAGCGCATTATAAAAATCAAAGCCATGTCTGTCTGTTTGTTTTACACTGTTTGCTGTAAAGCATGTTAGGGTGCTATCTTTGTAAGGTGGCTGTAAGCTATCATAGAAAAGTGACTTTAATTAAGTTGTAGCAATAAAGCAATTTCCAGTTAATCCATTTCACAAAGTTGCTCTTGTAGTTCCAAATCCCAGGAGTGAGAAATTGTGTGTCAATGGACATCCTACTATTTAAGTACCTTACCCAAACTTTGATAGGCAACAGCAGGACCAGAGACGACCACTCTGGGCACTGCGGGATGATTCTTGTTTAGACCAAGGGGAAAGATCAACAGCTGTTACGAAGCCTGGTTCTGCCAGCAGGTATTACAGCTTCCATATCAGCAGTGACGGGAGCTGCAGTTCTTTTAATAGAATTATAGAAGATAGAAGATAATTCACTCTTTAAAAAATGATGCACTAAGACCTCTAATGCGGGCAAAACAAAGCAGGATAAACAAGAAGTCTTACAAAAAATTCATTCATTCATTCATTCATTATCTCCCGCTTCATCCTCTATTAGGGTCGTGGTGGGGTTCCCCATGCCCATCCAGGGGAGAACATCTCGGGCGCTGGGCAGATAGACCCAGGACAGGGCGCCAATCCATCGCTAGGCACACCCTCACTCACACAGACATACTCTATATGGGGCAATTTGGAGAATTCAATTGACTTGATCCATGTTTTTGACTGTGGGAGGAAACCCGGGAACCCGGAGGAAACCCACGCAGACACGGGGAGAACATGGAAACTCCACCCAGATGGGAATTCGAACCGGGAATCCCTAGCGCTGAGAGGCGAACGTGCTAACCACTAAGCCACCGTGCCGCCCCTTACAAAACATAACCAATAAATTAGTGAAAACAATATTCAAAACTATTACAAATTAAAAACAATAATCCAGAGGTGGGGCGGCACGGTGGCTTAGTGGTTAGCACGTTTGCCTCCTAGCGCTAGGGATTTCCGGTTTGAATCCCCATCTGGGTGGAGTTTCCATGTGCTCCCCGTGTCCGCGTGGGTTTCCTCCGGGTTCTCCGGTTTCCTCCCACAGTCCAAAAACATGGATCAAGTCAATTGATTTCTCCAAATTGCCCCATATAGCGTGTCTGTGTGAGTGAGTGTGTGCCCAGCGATGGATTGGCGCCCTGTCCTGGGTCTATCTGCCCAGCGCCCGAAACGTTCTCCCCTGGATGGGCATGGGGAACCCCACCGCGACCCTAATAGAGGATAAAGCGGGAGATAATGAATGAATGAATGAATGACCTCTAATGCACCAGCATGAAATGGGTCAGCTGAGCTGATGAAAATCTCCTCCACTGGTTTCATGTTTGGCTGGCTGTCTAAGTTTGTTTAGAAGCTGAAATTCATGATCTGTAGGTGTGTGCTTGCTGGGGAGTTAAAGGGGTGGGTGAAACTGGTTGATCACAACCAGTGAACTGGTGAGACCACAGACATTGACTTCCACTAACTTACATGGACGAGGCAGAGGTTAATTGGCAGTTTAATTGGCTTTTGTCCTTTTTCTTACACTCCTCTCATACTCTCTTGTGTTCTCTGTTCTGGTGACATGCAAATACGAGCAGATTTCGCTGGAACATACAGCATACCATTGGACAACCCATTTTGTGTAACCTCAGTGAGACTGGCACAACAAAGGCAGAAGAGAATCAGTACATAAAAATGTTAGGATATACCTAATTAAATTCAAAGGGTTCAAGTAGAGAGTTGAGTTCTTGGTAATACTTATCTTACCAAACATTGATTTTGAGGCACAGTATGACATCAAATGCAAATTGTTCATGCATTGCACATGGACAGAGCAAGACTGCATTAGTGATAAGAAAGGTTGTGCCTTTCCAAAATGCTGACGTGGTTACAAAGACCAGGATTTCAACCTGTGCACATCCCTTCCTTGCATATTCCGCAGTAGTGAAAGCCAGCTCAAACACCAAAAGGTGTATTTAAAGTTAAGCAGAAGCAGGCAAGTGGTATATAATGAAGTTTCTCCCCTGACCTACATTGATGTATTTGAGAGCGAGACAGAAACAGAATGATAACAGATATTTACAGAAAATTGGGGGAAAGGGGAAAAATTAAATCTGCTGGAGTAAAGTTACAACAGTACTGTTAGGCTTGCCTACACTCAGGGTAGGAGTTAACACAAAGCACTACTGCTGATTTACAATAAATACAACTGATGCAACTAATTTCCCAAGACTAACACTTTAGTGCACACACACACACACACACACACACACATAGTCATAGAAGATGAAAGTACTAATATTATAAATCATGTATAAATAATTGTTAAAATTATTGAGTATATAACTGTACTAACTGTTTACTTTAAATGGTGTATCACATTTTAATGCACAAAACACAATATGACCTTTCTTAGTATAAAGATGTGAAATTTTTTAGTACTGACTTCCTCTAACTTTGGACTAACAGGTTTAAAGAGCATATATGATAAACAGTACTTGGTTGAAATGAATGTGTTAATATTTTCTGATCCACACTGTAAGCATTTTCAAAATGTTTGTAGTTGCTGTAAGTGCCACCAACATCGGCAAAGTACCTGTAAGCATGGCAAAGTGTGCCCTTAAGTGCCATCATGGGCATCATCAATTCTCTAAGCTCAAAGAGCAGTCTTTGTCCATTTACTCATCATTGTTTTATTGGTCCTTCAAATTAATCTGATTCTGTTAGTTCAGAAATCATACTCTGTTCTACTGACTCTGTGAATAAATCTAAATCAGTTAGTTTGGAAAGCATTTGTTCATTTCACTCCTGACCCTTCGCATAAAGCTAGAGCATGTTTTCTAAGCCCGTTAGTGCTAACAGTACGCTTATCGAACCATTTGATCTCAGTGAGATTTCAATGTTTGTTTATTTTTTTAAAAATGCATTGGACCATGGTGTGGTTAAAAGTATTTCCCCGACAGCACTCCAGAAGGCATATCTAACAGCACTCTGGGGGGCGAACCCCAATTTTGTCTCCGGTACTTTTTGGATAGTGCCACCGCAACAGTCTCCTCTTTAGACAATATTGAGCACCCAGTAATGCTGGTGCCCCCTTTTACTTTTTTACTGCCATCGAAGAAAACTTGATTTGCTTTTGAACACTTACATTCTTTTGGTACAGTCTCTACACTTTGATGGCACACTTTTGGTGCTATTTTGGACTCAAATGCACCTCTGCATTCATTCATTTATTCATTATCTCCCGCTTTATCGTGGTGGGGTTCCCCATGCCCATCCAGGGGAGAACGCCTCGGGCCATGGGCAGACAGACCCAGGACAGGGCGCCAATCCATCGCTGGGCACACACTCACTCACACAGACACACTCTATATGAGGCAATTTGGAGAATTCAATTCACTTGATCCATGTTTTTGGACTGTGGGAGGAAACCGGAGAACCCGGAGGAAACCCACGCAGACACGAGAAGAACATGGAAACTCCACCCAGATGGGGATTCAAACCGGAAATCCCTAGCGCTGGGAGGCGAACGTGCTAACCACTAAGCCACCGTGCCGCCCCACCTCTGGATTATTGTTTTTAATTTGTAATAGTTTTGAATATTGTTTTCACTAATTTATTGGTTATGTTTTGTAAGACTTCTTGTTTATCCTGCTTTGTTGAAGTTTATTTTATTTTATTTTTAATTTTTATATCATTGCCACTGTAGTCGTTTTCCCTGTCTGAATATATTCCCCCTATTTGTTAATAATTGCAATTATATTGCTAGATTTTACATGTCCTTCCTTGTGGTTGTTTAGATGGTTTTCTCTATATGTCTCGTGGATCCAGTAAATGTTGTTCGCGTGTAAGGTCCTTTTGATCTGTTTATAACTCACCTTGTGAGGTTGCAATGTTCTTCCCAGATCTATATAGAAATACATGCAAATGGGTATATTTGGTATATTTAGTTGCCCTTATGTAAATTGGTATGGTGTTTGCCACTAAATTAAGCACTAAATTAAATACAGTGAATTAATGTATTCTAATAAAAATAGAATACTTCATTGTGGTTGCTGTGCAGCATGTCAGTGTGTTACAAGGTCATCACATCAGTCTCTTAAGGACATTTGTCTGTTCTATAAATTGAACACTAATTTAAATACACTGGGTGTCATATTTCTTGTAGACATATATTTAACTTTTATTTACCTTAATCAACATTGTCTCAATATGGGGGCGGAATGGTGGTTTAGTGGTTAGCACATTCCCTCTCAGCACTAGGGATTCCCGGTTTGAATCCCCATCTGAGTGGAGTTTCCATGTTCTCCCCGTGTCCGCGTGGGTTTCCTCCGGGTTCTCCGGTTTCCTCCCACAGTCCAAAAACATGGATCAAGTGAATTCAGTTCTCCAAATTGCCCCATATGGAGTGTGTATGTGTGCGTGAGTGTGTGCCCAGCGATAGATTGGCGCCCTGTCCTGGGTGTATCTGCCCAGCGCCCGAAACGTTCTCCCCTGGATGGACATGGAACCCCCCCGCGACCCTAATATATAATAAAGCGTAAGATAATGAATGAATGAACATTGTCTCAATATGTCATGCTAGTGGTTTTAAATGGTCTTTGGCTATTTTATATTGATTGAGTTCTGTAGTAGAAAGTTTTGTTTACGCAGCAATACCTAAAAGATTTACTAGAATAAAGTTGAACCAATTTAAATAGTGAAATATTTTCCTTTCCTATTTTCCTTTCAATTCTGGTTTACAAAATATTCAAAAATGTTGGTTTACAAAATAACTTTATAATTATATAACAAAATAATTACTTTTGAAAATGTAAACATTCAAAATATTATCAGCACAAAATTTATGTAAGCCAAGTATTTAAAATAATCATAGTAATAAGACTGTTTATATAATAATGTAGTACTCTACAAAAAATCTAATAATATTGTCCAGTAACAGTAAAAGAGTAGCTACACAAAAATAGGTGTACAAATTATTTTGAAGATACTACAATGAAATACATAATCATAAAATCTACTATTTGCAGGATACCTTTATTTCTAAATCTATTTTAATTCCAGAAAGACTTAACTTTTGCTTAAAGGTACATGTATTTATGATTTAACAAGCACAGAATAAAATATGTCGGTGTAATTTGTCTAACTTTACACTGGTCTTCCTGGACCCTTGAAATTCTGAGGACAAGAGCCCCCTTTTTTAACCATTAAGGGGTCATCAGGCAGCTATTCATATGCATAACGACCTACAGCCCACCCACCCCCTCTGCCTCACAGGTGAAACGCTATGTAAAAACTGAATTCAAAGGTAAATTCCCTGAAATTCATCCTAATGCGATGCAGTAACAGACATTCTACAATGCATGCTTAATGCACCATATATCGACTAGGATGTACTTTGTTTATTGTGATTTTGTTTCTTCACTGATGATGTATGCCTTCCCTCATATAATCTGTTTGACTTTATGGTTTTATCAAAATGCAATGCAGATGCTGCTACAGCTGAAGGAAATGTTTTTACTGCACCTGCTAGTCAAAGTTAAAGTAAATTTTGTTGTCAAAACTGCAATATGTACAAGACATTCACAGTATTGAATATTACATTTTCCACAGACTTCAGTGCAGAAGTATACCTTTCACATTAAATAAACAATAAATATTAAATATACCCTAAGCTTAGGACATAGTAATAAAGGGTGTAAGTGTAATTAGATTGAATGGTAAATTGAGAGCTTTTCCACCTGAAAACCGATGACCCTCCTGCCCCATCCAGCTCCAAGATCCGAGAAATCTAGAGACAACTTTTCACCCTTTTCCAACTGACTACCAAGGTCACAGATTTGGAGGTGATGATTTTCATCCCTGCTGCTTCACACTTGGCTGCAAACTAGTCCAATGAGAGCTGGATTTCATGGTCTGATAAAGCCAACAGAACCACATCATCTGCAAGTTACAGACCTTGGATCTTGACGTTACCAAAATTAAAGCCTTTCGCCACTTGGCTTCACCTAGAATTTTTTTTAGAAATTCTATCCATAAAATTTATCAACAGAATTGGTAACAAAGGGCAGCCTGGGCAGAGGCCAACCCCAAATGCAAAAAAATCTGACTTACTGCCCGCCATGCCTCCATGTTGAGAGGAGCCAGCTGAGGTGGAGCCATGGTGGAATGCCTACTTCACATGCACAAAGTACATGTAAACTGGATGGGCAAACCACCATGCCCCCTCCAGAATCTTCTTAGAGATGATTGAAAGTCATTTTCCATAGCCTCACAAAATAATGAGTTTTTGTTCAATGATTGGTAAAGCTACAGTCCGCTTGGCCCTTTGTCCCTGTCAGGTATACCATTATATTGTTAATGTTTGTAAGTTTATCACCTGGGGTGGTTTTAAAACCTCAAAATAGTTTAAATATAATCAACATAGACAACAGAATATATTACAAAAATCATATGTTAGTGCATTATTAACTACAGTATATACACAAATAGATATGTTGATGATCCTTAGGTCTATATAAAAATAGGTCAGGGTTATTGATCATTGTAATTTCATCAAGACACATATTAACAGAGTATTCTATAATCTATACATAAAACATAATCATAAAACTACTATATTTCATGATGAGTAAATTAGCTATTATATCTGCCCTACTTTTCTACACTGAGTCAATGTGATTGTGGTGATTAGTGCAGTTAAGTTATCTAAATTACTTAGCTAAAGACTTTAATAGCACATTTCTCTATCGCTTAGTATTTCAACATGGTCGGTGCACCTGCTTCAGGATCGGTCAGTAGGTATCCCCTGCTTTTAGTTGATTTTTTATTTATGCTTGGTATTCTGAGTGGCATTTACGCCGTGCATGGTGTTAGGATTGGCACATTTCCCAAGGCATGTTTGTATTGCTTTAATTGCATTTTTTTTTTTTTAGAAATTTAAAGTATTATTTGTTCTCATGGTTATGCCACTAAAAATAGTTTTTTTACATATAAAAACACTTCCTATTAAGTCATGATGCCAACACCCAATGCAGCTAATAAAATAAATATTTTTTTATTCAAGATATTCAAGCTTTTGAACAGTAGGAACTACAAAATAACTGATATAAATTTTCTGTATGTAACATGTTTTCTGTTTTTAGCCACAGGGTTAATTTGTTAATGCACAAGTCTGCGCAACTTTGGATCACATGACTCTAACAACGGCTCTGATTTCCCAGATGCCAAAGTGAAACGTACAGTTAAAAATTAAATGAAGCTCCAGGCTCATGTGAATGCACCAAGACTTCTTGTCTTTTTCTAGTAATACACATAATATTGAGTACAGTCAATGCATGAGGAATGAATAGTTGAATCATGCTGAATAGCCAATATTGATTTGGCTTCCAAAAATCATTCAGGTACAGTTTTAATTTATAGCCTAATGCAAAAGTTTGGACACCCTGCTTACCAATGATTTGTTTATTTTCTTATGCAGGGAAGCTTCCTATCAAAGTTTTCGAATTTATCGGGGGGTTTAAAGCCTTTTAAAAACAACAAATTTATATTTAACAGGCTCATGCTCATGTTTTCAAATGAAATAGTGAAATATATTAGTAAACTAAATTTTCTAGTGTTGGAAATAAGCAAACCTATAAGCACCACCTATCTTGAGGATTTGAAGTGGGATAATCAGATAATGTTAAAGAGGGCTGATGAAGAAATAAGGAATTAATTAGGGCTAGAACTTGAAAATCAGAGTGAGCAACTTGTGCAGGATTGAGGATGGATTTGTTGATAGTCATCTCACAGTTCAATAGCCCCACAAAGAAAATGATGAACTCCCTTGTATTCACTTGCTGAAATGGTTGCAAGTGTGCCTACTCCTAGAAAGAAATGCATGCCTGTGTAAAGGTAATTACAGTTATATATTAAAACTTACATGCTAAAGTGGTAGTGTGATGATTTAGTACAATTACAAGATTGGAAGGAAATAAGCAAACATCCGAATGGAGCAATTAATTACAAGTTGAACGGATTAAAAAAGTATGTTTAGAGCATAGTCCTACTCGGTGGACTTATAAAGGTAGACTTGCTCGTCTTTATACGAATAGGTCTTAAGGCAAGGGCTGAACATGAGAGTCAGTGATTGCTTGCTAATTAAATAACCCAGTTGGTACTTATTGGGGACTCTAGAGGAACTAGGCATGACAAACTAAAATCCAAAACATAATAATTGAAACTGTTTTCCAAAGCTAAACAGTAACACCATGGTTAATGACTAATAAACAGCTAGAACTAAAACAGACAAAATAAAAAACGTGTCTATACCATGAAAACACAGACTGCTTACAGCTCGAAAACACTAGGACATGTTTTAAGGCATTTGATGATCCTTCTTTAAATATATATTTTAAATTATTTTAACTTTTTTTGCAGTTTTGCAAGTAGAAGCTTTGCTCATTCATTTTTGTCTGATTCATATTTTCATGATGCACAATTATTTTTATTTATTTTTTTACATTTTTTGATCATTTAGCAGACGCTTTTATCCAAAGAAACTTACAAAGCCAGCACAAAGTTGGCCACAGTATTCCTGAAGCAATGAGGGTTATCACTCCCAATATGATGCACAATACATGATACACACTGGGAGATAGATCTGGAGTGTAGGCATACCAGTAAAGCATACACACTACCCTAACATTGTTCTGGTCTAATAGATGTTAAGATGACACTTGATGACAGCATTATATCTAGCTCCAAAATACCACTATTTGTTTAGGCCTGATAGGTACCTTCACTTATATGCAGCTCATCAATGTCTTGGTTACGGATGCACCCCTATGCTATCACAGATTCTGTTTTTTGCACTTTTTTTGTTTTCTATATTCAATTTTAATAATTGCCTAATTGGCTAAGCAAGCAGATACATGTACTTATCTGATCACAAGACACATTTCCACTGCCTTTACATCCAATCTTTGTATAATAAATATAAATTGCAGTTATTAATGTAGTGATAAACCATGTTAAGTGTCCCCAAACATGGCTTATATCCATTACAATAGCATGAAAGATTCTGAAATAATTTCATTTTATGGCTTGATTGCCATGCACTTTTAGTGGGTTTCTCCATTTGGTCTGAGATTTTCCTGACATCTCAGAAACATTAAACATCTGCCTGTGATTCTGTAAATCACTCTTTACATATTTTTCCTTTGTCTGTGTATATATGGTGTCTTGTCTTACTTATTTTCTGCATTTTTTTCTGTCATCTTTCCTTTCTCCTCATTGGTCTTTTCTTCGTTAATCTAAGTCTGTATTTTTTTGTTTATTTTTTCTAGTTTTCCTTTTTTTGTTTTCTCACATCCTTCCGGCACATACCCTTTGTACAATACTTTAGCTGTTCTATTAACATTTCCCAATATTGTAATTGACTTTTCAGCCTCTTTTCGCCTTTTTCCTGAATTGGCATATCCTATTTAGAGTTGCATTTTGTGTCAGCCCCAAATACATGCTTTGCGTTTCACCTACTGCTTTCTAATCCTTCTTTTGTGTTTTCTAATTGGCTCAATTCATTGTGACACTTAATTTCAGTTGTAGTTGACGTTGTCTGTCACAACTTATCCTGTCTGTTTGCATTTATTTGTTCCCATTAAGCACCCGCTATTCTGATTGGCTATTCTCATTACTTACTCTGCCTTTTTGTGTTTACTATTAGTGATGCTTCTCTATTAGCTGTAGTCAACTATATTATGTTACCGCTTATCTGCATATTGCTTATCTGCTCACAGCTAATGCACCTACCAGACATATTGCTTTTACTATAGAGTATTGGGCTTAGGAGTACTTTAGATGTTTATTTCATTTAACACATTTTAATTTTGTCGCAATAATCCATCCAATCCTTATCTGCTGCTTAATCCTCCACTAGGGTCAGGGGGTGGGGGGTTTCCCATGCCCACCCAGGGGAGAACGTTGCAGGCGCTGGGCAGATACACCCAGGACAGGGCGTTGATCCAATAAATGCAACTTAAAAGTTTATTATACAATGAAAAAGCTATTTATCAATTTCATACATAATCCCTGATTTCTTAGAGTAAGATTTTAGTTACCTTATGATTATAGAAAAGCAGTCATTTATTTTGTTGCCAGAAAAGCCAACATTTTATCTAGGCTGGCTCTAATACAGTATCACTGATTTAGCTACTGCCAAAACCCCCTAAAAGCCCATGATCTGACATTGTGTAATGTAATTACTAAACAAAACTTGTACAAGCCAGGCGTATGAGTAATGTATTTCTTTTTAGATCTATGTGCCTGCCAACAAACAAGAAAGCTCCAGGTAATCTAGTTCTTTTCACAATTCTTTTAAAATAATATTTACTCAATATTTATTGAATATGTTTCTAAATCCAATTAAGAGAAGATACAACCATTTTTAATTTTAACAAACACTAGAATAAAAAAAATTTAAAGCCTTTGTTACATTATGACTATAAAGACATAAATGACATAAAAGAAATACCCGTCAACTTCTTAAAGAAGTCATAATGGAAACCTAATTCTTTACAACAAAATTTTTTGAACAAGTCTCACATTTGTTACAATTTTGTAACAAATGGTGGATATCAGCAGCTTATTCTGATTGATGGCTCACTTTCACATGTGCAGAATTCTCGTTAGCTTCCTGAGTTCACTGTTCATCATCAGGCCCTTGCTAGCCCTGCTGATATACAGTACCTATCTAATAAATTACTTTGTTCTGGTCATGTCAGATTAGACTTTATGTCCGAAATAAAGCCAGAAAACTAGGGTCTTTTATAACAAAAGGGCTAATACAGATTTACAGGTTTAGAAGGTAGCAAAATGGCCCTATACTTACACATATTTTTTGTGGGTTTTAGGATACAAGCTATTTTAAAGACAGTGCTTGCTTTGTGCCAGTGTTGGCTATCTAGGAAAAAAACAAAGTGAAGAGCAAACATATCTTCATTGATCATTCAAACCTTGACAGGTTCATTCATCTTTGGAGGTAAAGACAAAAGGTTCAAGCTTAATTTCAGAATATTTATTTATTACTTTTTACAAAAGTGCACTGTGTCAAAGCAAATCATCATTTAAGAAACAAATTTGTGTTGTTGTATTTATCTTACTGTTTATATGTTTTGTAGGCAGCCCATCCTGTTTTGTAGGCTTTGATTGGGTATCAGTCAGGTAGCTTACTGATATTCTACTTATTGTGAAACATCTCTCCTTTTTGCCCTGAAGTTTCTCACCTGGCTCCAGCCCAGTAGATGAAATTAGTGTTGACATATAGACTCTTAAAACATATTTTTGACTCACACCAAGTAGCCTATTTTAATATAACAAGTAACACATAAATTATACTTATAACAATTAGCAAATGTCCTTATTAACTTGAAGCTTAGCATTGAATTAGGACTGTATATTGTTCAACATGTCTTTATATTAACCGCCTAAATTTATTGTAAATGCAACAAAGCCCTTCTTTACAGTTTGTGCTTCCAATGTTTCAATATTCTAGAGTTTTCTATTGAAATGGATATAAAAAAATACATTATTATTATTTTAATTCATGAAGTAAAAATGAATATAGCCGTGAGCCAATTCATGATGAGCACTAAGTGGCTGTTGCAGCAATTTTTTTTATGAAATGTGCTTATACATTTGGCCACTAGATGGCAGTTTTTAATTGTTAGAGAAACCATAATCCTGTTACTTAGCGATAAGAATTTACTTTAAAAAACAAACTAGATTATGTCGCAGAAGACCAGTTCATTAATGATTTTGCTTTTAATAAATGCATCTATGAATCAAAACTTGTTTTTATATAGTCTGTAACCATTTTACAAAAGCAATATGGCAGTCAAGCTT
Organism: Corydoras maculifer; assembly: GCA_019802435.1. Lineage (NCBI taxonomy): Eukaryota > Metazoa > Chordata > Actinopteri > Siluriformes > Callichthyidae > Corydoras > Corydoras maculifer. Next base: position 717,849 of record JAFMOD010001085.1, read on the forward strand.
TTTTGTCATTGTGAAATAAATCAAAGCATTAGACAAAAAAGCATTGAGTACAAAGTTACCCTATTTAATATTAATAACTGACCATTTTGACAGGTGTGGTATTTATATACAAATTATTCCACTTCACCTTCTTCTGCCTTTTGATCATTGCCACTATGTCTAAGCCTTACAACAATTCAATTCTTAATAATGTCCTGTGAATTTTTTTCTCCATTATTTTGGCAAATACTTACTTGCCATGTATCACTTCTCCACATTAAATATAGTCGGAGGTGTTTCCGTTTAATAAATGTAAAAAAAGGCAATATATATATATATATATATATATATATATATATATATATATATATATATATATATATATATATATATATATATATGTACATTTAATCCCAGGGCTGACGAGACAAAATGGTTCCAGTTTTATTAATGACAGATAATTTACTTAACATTTTCCCAGTGTGGGAAAAAACATAGCTCCAAAAGTACACCAACACAGACACAGAAAGAACATGCAAACTGCACATAGTGTGGTCCTCCCTTCCTTCCTCAAAACCGAGTAGGCTGCTCTTTAAATATATTCACACTTATAAACTAAAATAGTTCAGAACGTAGTTCAGAACATAGTCTGTCCATTAAAAAGCACATCAAAGTAGCCTTTTCTTGTATGCAATGTTAAAAAAGTGGGACAATTTTTGAAACACTGCATAAAACCTTGTTCGGTGTTAAAATGTTTTATGAAGTTTTTAGTCAGAAAAAAAGGTTAATATTAAAAATTAGTCTTAAGAGAACAATGAAATCACAAAATGTTCTTTTAAATGCCGCAATTCTGTATGAAAATAGGATTTTAATGCTGCACATACTTAATTAAATGTAGTTTTCATTTAACATTTATTTATATGTTCATTATTTGTTTCTTTTTCAGACTATCTGGCTTTATGTTGCCTTCACCAATAGTCAGTACGGGCTCTATACTGGCACTGTGGTTTACAACAGATTTTGCTGTAAGTGCTCAAGGCTTCAAAGCAATTTATGAAGGTAAGAGATGGTATGCCCACAATTTACCCCCATATTTATAGACACTGGTTTTGATGATCAACATACCTGCTGCTTTTCTGTTTGATTTTCGCACTTCACACGTTTCGGAACTGTAAACTGTCTCCAAAACCTTGCATGTGTGTTTTTTTTTTAAATCTCATTTAATTTTCAAGCAATTAGGTGAACATTTTGAACTGTATAAACAGAAGTTTCATAAATGACAGAATATTATCTTTGCAAATGTGACAATTCAATTGCTTTTCTGACAAAGATTATTATTATTTTTTTAATATGCAACAACATACATATGCGTAATGGTTTTGCAATCTGTTTACCAGTTGGGCTCATATTTTTGGAGGACTCTGTATTTGATGTGTTTTAGTTAGATACAGAATTAAAGGTTAGGCTTGTCCTGTTTGTAATTCCAAATACATTTCACTAAGTGCTTTTAGTTTGTTTTACTAAGAAAGTGATTTAAATGTTATTAGTCATCATTCGCATAGAGTATTCTAATGATAGTAGGTCATGTAAAAATACAATTATTTTATGCTTCCTAAGCACTACACGTTCCAGTCAAAAACCCCATTTCATAGGTTTTAAAATCATTTAAATATCAGTGGAGCTTCATCCGTAGTCTTATTTTTTTACATTTTTATTCTGAGCCACTAAGATGTACTGAACTCAGCGGGTTCTACCAAATGCCTCATGAGACCTAGGGCTTATGAATGATGCACAATCATGTCACTTTTCTGCTAGAGAGGCCTATTTTAATGCTTTATTCCCCTTTTAATCTCCCCCTGAATATGAATTACTATCATTATAATTCAACTTTCTTTTGGCATGGACCTTTTGCTACTAACTTGCTAGCAACATTGAAAGGCTATGCTCATCAGAAAGTCATGTCTTCCTTATTTGGCATCAACTATTGTTGGATGCAAGAAAAACACCCAGAACACAAACTATTTTTAAGACCATATGGCAGTTACTGGAGAACTGCTGTGGAATGCAGATGTTCTGACAATGTGTGCTTTGTTCATGCTGTGAGACAAAGCTTTCTTTTCTGTATAAGGTATTATTTTCACATTACACTAGACACTTCCAACGTGATCTCATAACACATTTAGGTTTTGCAATTTTGTTACATACCTTTGTGTCCGCTATGCTATGCCCTTTGCTTTTTTTTAGTTTAGTCTGGTGACAGGTACTTGCATTCAATACTGGCTTGTTAATGCTGCCCTTTACACATAGTCTATAGATGTTATTTAGTTCTAGCTAGAGTTAGATCTAGTTCTAGCTAGAGTTTTGTTGTATTGTAGCCTATTTGCTCACATAGAGTTGTTTTTTTACAGTATGTGTATTAACTTAAGCCTGTTGAATTCTTTGCTAAATAACATTTTTACTGAAATTGTGACCTTTATCTGTTATGCATAGAGGCGTCTTGCACAGCCACAGCCCAATCCATCAGGTTAATGGGATTTTATAATGGCAGTCTGGTGGCCAGAGTGGACACTATTTTACATAATAAACTTTTTCTTTTATTATGGTGACAATGATAGTTCAGTAATTTTTACAAAATATGTATATATATATATATATATATACATATATATATATATATATATATATGCTTATGTATATATGCTTATGTATGTATATATAGGGGTACATGTTTGGTATGCACAGTTGCACGGAAAATGCAATTGTACTTAGATCTTTTAAACTTACATAGAACTTTTAAAATTTGACTAAAACTACACTTTATTTCATGAGTTAAAGTGTACAGATGGTAAATCATACAGAACCCATTACTGCTTGGCATGTACTGTAATCCATCACATATCGTGGGGGTCCAACTTCTGATACAAATTACCAGAAGAGTTAAGGATTAGGTCCTTTTCTTTCTACATAGGTTAGTTTGGTTTGGTTTTGCTTATTTGTTTTTTCCATGTATGCAGGACAAAACTAAAAATCACATTTCCTCATGCACAATTCCAAATATAATGGGTCTGACAGGTTTTCCAGCAGCCTTTAAAGTAGAGCCTATTGGTCAATAAACCAGACAAATTGTAATCTAGATCTCTGTAGTGTGCAGAGTGGCACAGCAGTGTAGAAAACTGTATAACCTAAAAACATTTTCCTTTACACCTGATTTTAGATAGAAAATGTTTATAAATGTGTTAATATTAGTATAGTATGATTTCTTATATGTTTAAATTAATTTATACCAATACATTATGAATATCATAAATTCTGTCACAATTGTTTTCAAATAAAAAAATATTTCCACATTTTACTGTCTGCTAAATCTTGTAGCTCAGTTCATATAAAAATTGTCATTTGACTATATAATTTTAAATCAGTTTCATTTCAGTTTGTAATCCATATAGATAAAATGCAATAGATAAATATTTGAACAAACATCTTTTTTATCTGTTTTTCTTGTCTGAGTACTTGTTAACATGTTAACCTCTTTACTAATGTATAATTGTAATTACAGCAAATTGAAATTCATAATGTTTACTTTATACTCTGCTTTAAGATTCTCTTTATTCCAGCCCTATACCAAATATCACATCAAATCTTTATAAAACATGACCAGAGAATAGATTTTTTGACATTGGGATTAAGATAAGGCAAAGCTCATGGTCTGCCCTGAAAGATATGAATCAATTAATTTCCCTACTTGTAGAAAAGATGGTCTTGGACGGTAGCTGCTCTGTCAAATGTGATGAGAGTCTGTCCAGAATTTAATCAACTCTATGGTGCTACCGGTGATAGAAAGGCTGGACAAGCAGTAAGATGAATTACACACAGAGGTCAGTTAACATTGATACTGTGCTTGGTCCTGCATTCAGGCATTATCTAAGTAATTCAATGTGTGTTTTGGCTGTTACACCATCAGTGATGTCTTTGAATTCTCTGTTTTATATTGGTTAATTCCACATTTTTTGTACAATATTTTGAGGGTATGGCTAGACTAAAGTGTGTGTGAATTTGAGTTGTTAAGTTTTCTATTGTTTCTTTAATTATTTTTAGAACTGTGATTGAGGATATTTTTATATATTTTAAATTGTATACATAAAATTATAGCTCCCTTGATCTCCTTTTAAAAATAATTATTAAATAATTTTCCAGCATCATAAAGATTAGTTTGTTCCATGCTTAATATGATCTGTATTGGCATTGCCTCAGCTGACTGTGCTTTTAGCTCTGGCAGCTAACATCAACGATGAAATGACTGAAAATGAAAAATGAGTGTAAATTCATTGTTTATTTTGTGATGATATAATAGACAGAATGAACACTTGTTGTTTTATTTGATTCCTCATGTGATTTGAAAGTGACACATGGTCTTGCTAACTGATCCTGAATCCTCCTTGCTTTCTCAGTTTTAGAGCCACTGTAACAGGTTTGTTTGAGCCAGCAGAAATGATTAACCTACTCAGGGTATGTTCAAATAGCTTTTTTTTGTGTGGATGCAGAGCTAGAATTTTGAACATTGAAAGTTACCACTGTGGAAAATGAGCAAGGCCATTAACCATAATTGCTCCAGGGGAGCTGTATCTTTCTCAAATTCCCCCCAAATATGAAGTTGGAATGCTTATAAATCATTTTGAAAATGTAGCAAAATTAAGTAACGTAACATTGAGATAAGAAAAAAAATCCAAACCTTTTGACAAAAGAAAAGGGATATCATTCATTTATTCTAAGTTTGTTTGTGTCACTCACTCTCTCTCTGTAGTGCACTCTGGTGAGGGAATGTCACCTGTTTCCTCGGGTCACTGGCCATCACCGGAGTTTTGATCACCTGTTCTGGGTTTCCTTGTTTTGTCATTTCTGGTTTTTGTGTTTATAAGCTCTGTTTCCGGGTTTCTTCCTCACATTGTATCACGCTCACTTGCTACATGTGCTCTCTGTATCTAGGATTTATCTGCTGTTGGTATTTGCGCTTCTCCGGTGCACTTTCTGCATCGGCGATTGTCATCATCGCGAGTTACGCAGTTTGCCTGTTTTGTTTCGTTTGTTTTTTCTCTGCATTTATGCGGTGGTTATTTTTTGTTTTTCTTTGTTTTGGTTGTTCCGCTCTCCGTGGAGAATCTTACCTTGTGCTAATAAACAGCATCGCATTGATGTGTGATCGTGCAGTCCTTTATTACGCCGTTGACAGATACGACGCCACGAACATGGACGCGTCTCAATCCACGGATCAGATGCTCGCACTACGGGAACAAGGGCACTTTCTCGGCGAACTATGGCAGCAAATGCTCTAACTGTCTAAGGCCATTGGATCCATCTTGGAGCGTCAGGACCGGTTGGAATGCGGATTACTTCAGCCCACCGGCACTACCACCTCCACTGCGTCATCCGATGCTTCCGGGTTTTCAGCCACCTTCAGTTCGGCGGTATCCCCGCTTAGGGGAGCTGAACCTGATCGATTTGATGGAAATTCCGAGGTTCGTTCTATGCATTTCGCTAATCGCCCACCCGCTACCGATGAACAGAAAATTGCGTTCATAATTTCGCGCTTGCGCGGTTGTGCTGGTAACTGGAGTTCTGCGTTATGGAGCGCCCGCGGTGCTTTTCTTTGTTTCTCGAACGGTTTAAAGCACGCTTTTTCACCCACGTTAGGGTCGTTCTGTTGGAGAACTATTATATGAACTTCGGCAGGGCTCACGCTCGGTAGCAGACTTTGTTTTAGGGTTTCAAACTCTGGCAGCGCACAGTGGTTGGAACGAACCTGTTCTTATCGTGGCATACCAATCTGGTATGCAGAGAGAGATTTTGGTAGAAATGGTGTTCAAGAATGCTGAGATGTCCCTGTCTGAGCTCATCACAGCTTCCATCAAGATGGACCAGCTTTGGCAGACGCGAAAGAACACTCTTTCCCGCTCCACCATATTAAGGCCCGCATTTGCTGCTACTACTCAACGCTCGGCCTCACCTGACTCTGAGACGCCTATGCAGGTGGAATCCATCCGCCTTTCTGCCAGTAAGAGAAGTTGTTGCATTAAGGGACGTTTATGCCTGTATTGTGGTGCCAACAATCACTTTCTGGATGCTTGTCCTACCTGTCCCTCTAATCGGGATCGTGTTTCTACTGCTCGCATTAGAGCAATCACATCTGCTCAGGACTCCGTAGCGGTATGCACCTCTAGGTGGAGTATGCGAAAACCCATGTTGTTTTCTGTTTGTATATCATTTGCTAATCGGTCGGTAAACACCACAGAGCTTTTGGATTCTGGGGCTGAGGGTAACTTTTTGGACACTACTCTGGCTGAACAATGGGGTATTCCCACCACCACCTTGAAATATGTCACCTTCCTGTCTACCAGAGGGAATTCCTTTGGAGTATGCCGATTTTGCGCAGGTATTTGGCTCATCCAATATCCATTCTCTACCGCCTCATCATAATTCTGATTGTGCCATAGATCTCATTGAGGGTGTCAAACTACCTAGGGTGAGTCCTTATCCTCTTACTGCTGCTGAAAACCGGGCCATGCGTGAATACATAGCTGAGTCTCTCGCTAATGGTATTATTCGGCCCTCTAAGTCTCCTGTGGCTTCGGGGTTCTTTTTTGTTCCGAAGAAAGATTCTTCCCTTAGGCCATGTATTGATTATAGAATAGTTATTCAGGCGATCTGCAAGATTGCCTACCCTCTTCCCCTCGTCCCTATCGCTTTGGAGTGGCTTAAATCAGCTACCATTTTTACTAAATTAGATTTACGCTTACAATTCAATGCTTACAATTTGGTGCGCATTAGGAAGGGGGACGAATGGAAGACCACGTTTGTCACCACCACGGGTCAGTATGAATATTTGGTTATGCCGTTTGGTCTCTCTAATGCTCCAGGCATTTTTCAATCCTTCATAAACGAGATACTTAGGGAATTTCTGGAGGAGTTCGTTTTGGTGTAAATCGACGATATATTAATTTTTTCTACTGATATAGAGACTCATCGCCAGCATGTGGCATCCGTTCTCCAATGTCTGTTAGACAACAATTTGTTTGTACACGCAGAAAAGTGCGAGTTCCATCAAGGTCGTATTTCTTTTTTGGGCTTTGTTTTGTCTGCTGATGGTTTACAAATATACCCTAGGAAAGTTAGCGCTATTTTGGACTGGCCAGTCCCTACCACCATCAAGGAATTGCAGCGATTTTTGGGATTTGCAAATTTCTATCGAAAATTTATTGATCAAATTCTCAAAATTGCCCCATATAGAGTGTTTCTGTGTGAGTGAGTGTATGCCCAGCGATGGATTGGCGCCCTGTCCTGGGTCTATCTGCCCAGCGCCCAAAACGTTCTCCCCTGGATGGGCATGGGGAACCCAACCGCGACCCTAATAGAGGATAAGCGGGAGATAATGAATGAATGAATTTATTGATCATGAGATTGTGAGTTCTCTTCAGTCAGTACCTGCTCCTTCTACTTGTCCACAGGGGTCCTTGTATGTGCCTGAGTCTTTTCGCACTTGTCTCATTACGTGGGCTCATTCGTCCCTGTGTTCTTGTCATCCCGGAGTGGAATGCACTATACACATTCTTCGCCGCAAATACTGGTGGGAGACATTGAACTCAGATGTTCAGCGTTTTGTCCGTTCATGTTTGATTTGTGCAGTTTGTAAGACACCCAAGACGTTGCCTGCAGGTAAACTTCAACCCTTACCAGTTCCAGAGCATCCCTGGTCTCATTTAGCGATTTTGCATCGGATTTGCCTTGTTTCGAGGGTTTTACCACCATAGTTACCCTTATTGATCGGTTTTCACACGCTGTGCATTTCTTTCCATTGGCTTCTCTCCCTTCTGTTCTTCAGACCACAGAACTCCTCTTTAAGAACATATTTCCTGTGTTTGGTATCCCGGAGGATATTCTCTCTGACCGTGGCCCTCAAATTACATCTGCCGTATGGAGATCGTTTTTCGAAAAATTGGGTACTACAGTAAGTTTAACTTCTGATTACCACCCGGAAAGCAGTGCGAGAAAGTGAACCAGGAACTCATTAAATTCCTTCGTAGTTTTGCTCTCAGCAATACTACCGATTGGGCTCGCTTCTCCGGTAGACTTTCTGCGTCGGCGATCGTCATCATCGCTGGTTACGCAGTTTGCCTGTTTTGTTTCGTTTGATTTTTCTCTGCATTTATGCGGTGGTTATTTTTTGTTTTTCTTTGTTTTCGTTGTTGTTCCACCCTCCATGGAGAATCTCACCTTGTGCTAATAAACAGCATCGCATTGATGTGTTATCGCGCAGTCCTTTATTACACCGTTGCCAGTTTGCTTCTGTGTTCTAGTAATCAATGTAGGAATGCGAAAAGACACAACTACTAAATTGCAAGAGGCAATTGATGATAGTTTAATACAAACTTGTTATTTACTTTAGATATTCAGCATCATAAAAATATAATGATTCATGTTTAATGGGAACCATCAAATATAACAGATTTTAGGAACACAGTTGCACTCTTTATTAAAATGTTATGATTAGTTACAGAAACAATGGCGATGGAACATCTGGCTCAGCAGATGACAGACAATTATTCTAAAGTTAGAGCTTGAATGCCTTATGACGTGGACACCCTGATGAAATTGAGTGAAATACAATAGACTAAAAATCACTATTTTGGAAGCTCACTACAACCAAAGCTTGTTACCATTTCTTGTTCAAACAATTATAGAAATGAAAGACAGATGAAAAACATTTACATTTTTAAACATATGGCTTGCATGCAGTGCAACTGGTGGTTAAACACAATAGCCAATGAATTACTGCTTTCTTGAAATGACAAACACATGGTATACCATACTCTATAATATAAAATGGTTAGTTCCTGTTCTAAAATTTGATTGGGTGACTTGTTTGTCCAGCTTTCACATAATTGAGAATAATGCACCTTTCACCACTTTACATTTATGTCACTACACTAGTTTCTTTTTGAAAATATAGGAAGCGATGGAAATTATGTCTGTAACTGGCCACTAAAGTGAATCATCTTTCAAGTCATACTGCATCCACACTAAACGAAGATGCCAAAGTAACATTCTTGTGAGCACTGAACAACAAAAATTAAAATGCTTTGGACCAAACTATTCCAGCTCACCAGCAAAAAAATGTATTAATGCATATAATAAGCATTACTTTAATGGAAATATACAGGGTAATATCAACAATGAGACATTTCCCAATAAGCAAAATTTCCCAGTTGCATTGCAATCAATGTTCACTTGAAAAACTGGACTGGGACATCTCAGAAGACCAGTTTATTAATAATTTAGTTTTTATTAAACACAAACATTTAGCTTTTTTATTGCTTTTTATTTTTTCATGTGGTTTTTTTTTGTGTTTTGTTTTAGCTAGTTTTTCATCTGTGTTAATCCACAGATTTTCTGGGAAATCTTTGAGTGTACAAATTATGTGATCAGCATTCAGTCTTTTTTATTACTGTTGAGTAATGCCACATTACACAATAAAAGTAATTATCAATTGTGACATACTTCTTTAGCGAATTTTCTTCTCTTTTGTTACTAAACCATCTTTCCTTAGTGTAAAACATGTCTTGAGGCATTTTCCTGACAAACATAGGTTTAAATTACTTTTGTTTGTAATTGCAGTTGTTTGACCTAAACCCATGTTTACTGATGGATCAAATCTTACAGACTTGATTTGACAGTAAATTCAAACATTGTAACATTCAGAGTCAATACTTTATGAGCACATATCTATTTTTATCTATTGTACTGCTGCAATTTTCTACGGCAATATTAAGGTAATTCTTATTTTTTGTCTAAATCTTATCTGAACATCCCTAATCTGTTAATGTAATGGAAATCAATAAATACAGACATTTGAGGCAGCCTAGCATTCAACTGGCATGATAAATTATCTTCATATTTTTTCATATTTCATATTCATATTTGTGCTCTCATTTATACTTTTCAACAGCATTTTTAATTCAGAGTTTCTTACAGATTTTTTTAGCTTAAAATATGAATATATTCATATATAAATAAACATAAAATTTGACCAAGGTGAAAATACTTCATCTAATAAATCATGTCAAAACATGATCTACATGCTCTTGTTATTTTTCAAAATTAATCCTTCATACCGATCAAATCAATATTTATTCTCCTTTCCACATCGTCTCTGTGTCCTGAAGAAACAATCTTTTGAGCATCCCTCAGAGAAATCAGATGTCAGGTGTGTTTCTTCTATTTTTGTGGATCTTAGATACTGAAGGAAACATGTATTGAATGCATAGTGTACTGCTTTTCCTTTTTTTATTATTTTTTTTTTTTTTGGTGCTGACAAATGCATTCAAAAAATAATAAAAAAAAAACTCCTGCTTTAGCACCATTTCCACTCTCCTTTTTTGGGTCGAAGCTAATCCATCTCTTTAGGGTGGGTGTTTCCCAGAATTCCCAACAACTAATGAATGCAATGTTAAATGAATCACGTTAAAACCTTATCTTTTTTTTTAATAGCAACACTACCACCAAGGATAATAATATAAAAAATGCTTAAGTCATTTAATACATTTCTCTGATAATTCTTATTCCTCAAAATTACATAAAATTTATCCTAACTATCTGTATAGTTTTTCCGGCCTAATATATTTGTCAGCTTATTTGAATAACCTATTACAAATGTCTTCTTTAATTAATGTCTTATTTACTTTTTTGCTTTTACTTGCTTTTTAAGTCATTTGAGAAAAGTAAAATGCTGAGACCTATTTCAAACCTTACCAGTTACCATTACACCGAGTTTGGAAGTTCATATGCAAGTGAACTGAAACAAAAGTGTATTTATTGACAAATTTTAGGTAAAAATACAACCTAAATAATAAAGAAAACTTAAATGAGTTTGAAAGGTTAGCAAAAACACCTCCCACAACATTGTACAAACAGAAGCCGGACATCTATTTATATTAAATAAAAACTATACCTCTATGTGGCCCCATGTAACCAAACACTTTTTCCTATTATTTATAACTATTAGCATGCAGCCTTCTGGGAATTGTAATTTCCCTACTGGATTTCTCGTTTAGACATCATTGCCTTTGGCCGCACCCTTACATCTTTATTTACACATGCAAATTTCATGCCTATATTCTCATTGTAATTAGTAAAATTGTGCAATTTGCTTATGTTTCTGTATTTGTTAACAATTACTGATAAATCAGGTAGTTTCAGTCCTGAAATCTGAGTGACTGAGCAGTTTTTCCAGCCATGGCATTATTGACAATAATGCACACTTCTGACTGCTTCACATTCGTATTATATGTTATATACAATACATTGTTTTTCCAATATTTTTTTATTAACTGTGTTCTGTAATTTGGCTACTAGATGGCATTATATGATTGTTAGTGAAACCGGAAACCTGTTATGTAGCGATCAGCTTTCACTTTAAAACCGGACTAATGTTTGTAACCATTTTATAAAAGCAGTTAGGCACTAAAGGTTGTGCGTTATTGTGAATAAATCAAAGGAAAGAGGTGTATCGGCATTTCACTATTGTAATTTATTTACAATAATGTACCCCCTTAATGCCTTATTGCTTTAATATACTGTATAAAAAGGGGGGAACACCCTGGACAGGTCACTAGTCAATCACAAGACTAAATAAGAATAAGACAAAAAAGCATTCACGCCCTGGACATTTTCATGACCTAAATTCATATTTTTGACTGCTAGTGGAAACATTGAAAAAAATATAAATGCAAATAGGACCCTGTCCACTCTACTCAGGAATCAAATAAAGAACTTTCTTGCTTTAAGGCGAATACACTTACTACTGCACCACCTAGCCACCCATGAGTTAAATGCGAATAGGAAAAAAAAAAAATTTTACTATGCAAGCAGCGGCAGCCTACGGAGCCCCTAAAGTGTATTTATATTTATAGTATTTATATTTATTGCGAGATCTCGCAAAAGTTAATGTGAGATCTCGCGATATCTCACAAAACTAACGCGGTAACCATGAAGCTGTCCATTCATTCATTCATTCATTATCTCCCGCTTATCCTCTATTAGGGTCGCGGTGGGGTTCCCCATGCCCATCCAGGGGAGAACGTCTCGGGCGCTGGGCAGATAGACCCAGGACAGGGCGCCAATCCATCGCTGGGCACACACTCACTCACACAGACACACTCTATAGGGGGCAATTTTGAGAATTCAATTAACTTGATCCATGTTTTTGGACTGTGGGAGGAAACCGGAGAACCCGGCCCCCCCCCCCCCCCCCCCCCCCCCCCCCCCCCCCCCCCCCCCCCCCCCCCCCCCCCCCCCCCCCCCCCCCCCCCCCCCCCCCCCCCCCCCCCCCCCCCCAACACGGGGAGAACATGGAAACTCCACCCAGATAGGGATTCGGGAATCCCTAGCGCTGAGAGGCGAACGTGCTAACCACTAAGCCACCGTGCCGCCTGAAGCTGTCCAGAATATTGAATTTGGTTGCTGATGAGTTCAATCAGGACCGCCAATTCAAACACGATTTTCGACAAGAGTATCCCCTTGCATTAAGTAGTCGCTTCAGGTGTCTCTCGTTGAAGTTTATAAAACATAAAAAGACATGAATTGCATTATTTGTAAGGTTTTTGCTATACTTCATAATGCTCTTTTTTTTTTTGTAATGACATTTACTATTTCACATAGTTCAAACAACTGCTGAATAACTGCAGGGAGCGAAGGGAATGGTCAGAATTAGAATCAGAATCAGGTTTATTGGTCACATACGTGGTTATACATAGTACAGCCAGCAGTGAAATTCTTTTTTGACCTCTCCACAGAAAATAAAATTTGTTTAAAGGATAAGAATAAGAAAAATAGGATAGAGTAAAGATAAAAATAAAAATAAAATAAAATTTAACTATGAGGCGGCACGGTGGCTTAGTGGTTAGCACGTTCGCCTCTCAGCGCTAGGGATTCCCGGTTTGAATCCCCATCTGGGTGGAGTTTCCATGTTCTCCCCGTGTCTGCGTGGGTTTCCTCCGGGTTCTCCGGTTTCCTCCCACAGTCCAAAAACATGGAACAAGTTAATTGAATTCTCAAAATTGCCCCCTATAGAGTGTGTGTGTGTGAGTGAGTGTGTGCCCAGCGATGGATTGGCGCCCTGTCCTGGGTCTATCTGCCCAGCGCCCGAGACGTTCTCCCCTGGATAGGCATGGGGAACCCCACCGCGACCCTAATAGAGGATAAGCGGGAGATAATGAATGAATTAATTAATTTAACTATGTATTTACAATGTACAATGGGTTGTGCTTTTTGTGCAAATATTGCAGTGCAGTGTTACAGGTTCAAGTTAATGTCATTTTAGTCCTGGTTCAGGGTCCGAATCGCCATTGGGAAGAAGCTCCTCCTCATCCTCTCTGTGTTTGCCTTCAGGACACGAAAACGCCGTCCTGATGGCAACAGAGTGAAGAGTTTGTTGTCCGGATGACTGAAGTCTTCCACAATCTTTTTGGCTTTGGCCAGCACCGCTTCCTGTAGATGGTCTGGAGGTTTGGAAGTGGTCATTTGCGGGATGAGCATGTATAATTGTAGGAATGTCCAGTTGCGGGATGAGCATGGGAAAGGGTCGGGGTGTTGGCCTGTCACTCATGTAACTGCTTGTCACTTGGTACTAAAATTTATTATACTTTCTGTGTCCAACTAAAACAAGGAGAGGCAATTATTTTTTTTACTTATATGTATTTGTAATTAATGAACTAAAAAAATATTTTATTAAAGACAATATGCATTATGCATGTGCATAAGGAAAAAAATACCTAACAGCAAAATATCTTACTAAAGCAAAGTTTTAAGTTTTCACATCTCATATATTTTCCCCTTAATCATTTAGTAGTGTTGCAAGGTGTTCCCCATGCCTATCAAAAGAAGACTGTTTTGGTCACTGGGCAGGACAGGGTGCCAATCTTCCAATCACTGGGGATACTCTTACGCAGAAACACACACACTATATAGGGGCAATTTAGAGCAGCCTATTCGCCTTGAATACATATTTTTGGACTATGGGAGGAAAACAGAGAATTACAGCTGAAAAATGTTTGTTGGGGCAGACTGTGTGAGTGAATGTGAGTGAAAAATCTATATACACCAGGCAAAGATGAGTCACTCCAACCTGATGCGGGTATTACCTCTGTCTTTGGTCCTTTATGAGACCCTTTATGAGACCTTCTAATTTTTGTTCTGTACTCATGCCTGCTGCGCTGCATGTTTAAAAAAACCTGTAGCTCAGCATCAATGAATTACATTTAAGAAATACATCCAATATATGACAAAAAAGCTAAAGGCATGCAGGAAAGACATCGAGAGGTCATGCTGAAGCAGCATGAAGTAACAGAACAGTGTATTCCCATCAGAGAAATAACATCATTAAATGCTTTCCACTCTGCATATTCTATCACATTCGTATTGCTTTAGGCAGCTTTCAGGATAGTGATCATTATAATTCAAATTGAAAATGATCAGCCCTTGAGAACGCATTACGATGGTCAGATTAACGTTTTCATTAAGAAGCTTGTGAATATAGTTTATTGTTGTCATAAATAAAGAATAATAATAAGTTTATGTCCCCTGTGAATAAATATAATTTCAGATTTGGCTTAATAAGATCAATATGAGTTACAGGGATACAGAAACCTCAATTAATACAGTGTAACTTCTGTTACACAGGTGCTTTAGTACTACTATAGAACTTTAATTTCTCTTTATAGGTAATGCAGTGAGATTACAGAGGTGATCTTTATGCAAATTTATTATACTAGCATTGTATAAAGTGTACTACTGTATTATAAACTCTGTCATAGGCCAATCTTTAACATGGTCAGAATATTAGATAAGAATGGGTTAAATGACATGCTAGTCTTTAATTACTAATGTTTCTCACAATGTGAACTCTGTACCTTCTACCACAGAAAAGCATTTGTTTCATCAGCTTCTAATCGTCTCTTCAAAATTGTGTTCTCCAAAGTCCCATTAAAATCCTATTTATAATGTTGTATATCATAAATATATGTATATACCCCCTTAGAAATTTTTGCCAAGTCTATTTGAATGTTAAAGGGTCAGGTTTTCAGATTGGGTCTGACCAGCTGTGAACCATCTGCTCTAAGCTAGGGTAAATCCTTTATTACATTGTAAAACCTTGTTAATTTGTGTAGATGAAGTTTAATCGACTGTGTGGGCTAGAGATGTCTGGTTTTTTTTTCATTTGGTCGGTTCCTGTATTCATCTGGATTGTAAATGCCATGTGAGTTTTCAGATGTAAGCCACCTTTACATTACATACAGGCATAAATATAGATACAAGCCAAAAACGTTCCTTGAATTTTCTGTAAAATCTGGAAGTAACCCAGTGTGCTGTTTTTATCTGTCTTTAGATCTTCACATTACAACTTGTAGTGACACTTAGTTCATATAAGTAGGAAACCCTGTGACAACAATCAGTGACAGTTCAAATGATAATTTCTGTAACGGTTACTCAGCTGTCACATAGAAGGACATGCAATTTCACTTCTGCATGTCCTTGGTTGTTTGATGTATCCAGAAAGGAAGGTATTCAAGGCTTTTGTAATGTCTGCTTCTCTCAATGTTAAAAAAAGAAATAAGCAAGCAGATCATTTAGGCTTTGAAGCTGGTATGCAACAAAAAGTTCAGGAATTTGTGGCCAAAAGCATTTTTAAATTCCAATTCTGCTGTTCTTGGACAATTTGGGTGCATTCAGAATTATGCTAAAAGGACATTATTTAACTAGTATTGACCCCATAGCTACAGTATTTTTAAATGAAAACTGGAGTTAAAATAAGGGTTAAAAACCCGTATCCAAATGTGTGTTATAATAAAGTGTATTATAATGTGTAATTCAAAACATAAGGTAAAAAATTTACATATCATTTCTTGTGTACAAATTGGATTGTGTAAGCCTAAATCATTATGGATATTGTATACAAATTGTGTTGAACAAATATTTGAGTAAGGTACTTCTTACAAAAGTGATTCTGCTATCGTCATGCCTATCATCATAACACAGTAAGTAGATCTGCTAGATTGCCTGAATTCAGAGCGGAATCCTTCTACCATTGCAATGATAAATGAGCAAGTCCAGCTTTATATGCAGAGCCATAAACATCAATGTATACTGATAATATATTAGATGTACACATTTACATCTATCGCATATGTACAAAGAAAAGTCTCTGAATCCAGTTTCATGCATGAAAACAACATTTATCTAAAACACGGTAAACCAATATATCAGCATGGTCTTAATAAACCTTGATTTTTTTGCTTTAACCTCCATCTAATCTGTTTATAGACATTAAGCAAAATTTTATATAACCTCTATTATTGTTGATAAATAGTTGAAACATATAAACATGTGGTTATGGAAATACTTATTTTAGTCAGTATAATATATGGTCTGGGTTTATTTAAATTGAAGTGCAAAAAAAACCCTTTTGTGGTACGTTTACATTGCTTATCCTATCTAATTTATGTAAAGTCTAGCATGTTGCTTGCTCTAACTGTGCAAGTTATATCAAAATAACAACAAAAGCTGTGATTTATGTATTTATTAGACAAACATGAAATATGCTATGAAACCAAAAGACAAATACCACAGTTAATAAATGCATTTATTAAGCGATAATTTTACCCAAGATTGCCCAAAGCTTATTTGCATCATCTACTATGTGTTACTAACAGTGCAAACTGTTAGAACTTTCCCTGACAATCACTTGATATAAAACAATTTGAAGACCACAACGATCAATATTTTATTTACTGCTGGTATTCCTGCTGGAATAATAATCTATGCAATTTGATGATCCAATGGTCTTTGAGAGTAAATGGTGTCCTTAAATAGGAGCTGGAGACACACATGAAAGATGAGATAAAATAAGACGGAAGATTAGAAGGAAAAACAGCTGATATTAATGCACAGACAATTATAAAACAGTTCCATTCCTTAAATCTTAATTGAAATCTTAAATCGTTTGTTTAGCCATTTAGACATTTATTGCAAATTAAAACCTAAACATTTCCTTAAATATAGCACTATAAGTGCATTTGTTATGACTGCTCTAGGTACTCCTTTTATGGTGCTCTTATTACGTTATTAGCAATGCCTTGTTTTCAGTTTATTACCTGGTGGTCTTTGTGTTTTCATGCTTGGTTTAGTTGACCAGCCTTGCTTATCTTTACTCATTTTTGTTAAATAGTCACAGGTATTTTTTTTCTGTTTTTTAATTTTGACCGTATTTATAAAAAAAATACACATTATTTAACTGATTTTACAGGCAAATTTGTTAATGTCTGTTGCAAATGTTACATCTCCTTAAGCATTACTGATGAACTGATAAACTTCTCATTACCTTTTTCCACTAGTTAAAACTTGAGACCCACAGGAGCATTGTGAGATATGAAGAAAAAAGTTTGCTATGACAGTATTAATGGTGATCGGCTCAACACTATGATAAGCCTCTTAATACTGTTATATAAAAGTTTTTTGTATAAAAATTATTGTTGCAGCCCTGCTAAAGCACAATTTATAATTACAGAAATTGGGGCAGTATTGAAATCTGATAAGTTCCAAATTCATGCAGATGAATTTTTTATCTTAAATAACTTTAATATAAAAGCATTTTTATCAGTAGTATAAGACATTTGGCTTCTTTTGGGTATAGTCTACATTCTGCACAAGCTATCCTGCAGCAATAAACTGAACCTATCTCTATTGCTTTTTTATTTTGGCACTGACTCTTTAGGCACTTTCTATATAGATTTGTTTTCATATGAGTTCTAGATTTTATGTGTTTATTCTTTTTTGGACCTGATCTGAACAGTGGACTATCAAAGCCTTATTTTTCTCATAAATGTGAGATGCCCATAAATTCACTCAGGCTGAAGACACATGTTTGCGGTAATGTAAATAGCACAGAAGCATAAAACCAATACACGAGTTACCACATTACAACATCTGACATGTGCCTCCAAGCACAGTGATGCCTAATGGCTATTGCCCCAAGCACAGGGACGCCTTGGAGCAATTGCCCTGGAAAAGGGATGACCTGGGTTGACTTTCCCAGCATGGAGATGCCCAAAAGCAATTGCCTACAAGCATGGGGACAACTGGGTGCAAAAGCACAAGCAAACTTTCGAAGTTTGTTCATAAACTTTAACTTAGTATTATATCTATTCTAGTTGATTTTGTTCCAGGTTACCTCTTTCCTTCGTTTCATTTAGTCTGTCGCCATCTGAGGCTCTACTTTTTATTTTTGTGCACAAATACACAGGCAGATAACACAGACAGGTCTAAGGTGAGATCCATTACCCTTTTTTTAATTAAATTTGAAACATGATTAAAGTGCATTACATTTTGAAGTATTATCCTGTTAGTATACAAGTACATTAACAAAAAATATTTTTAGCATAAGGTCTGTGTAATGATAATGGTAATGATAATACAGCTGGAACAGGTGCATTGATATGTGGTGTGTTGGCAGTAAGATTTGTGAACTACTACTTGTTTTATATATTAATAACCATGACATATCTTGTCTGCTCTTCATTCTGTTCTGATCTGTTCATATCTACTACATTATTTCAAGCAGATTTATAATATTTTTATGATTATAATTTTAAAGAGGCGGCAGGGTGGCTTAGTGGTTAGCACGTTCGCCTCTCAGCGCTAGGGATTCCTGGTTCGAATCCTCATCTGGGTGGAGTTTCCATGTTCTCCCCGTGTCTGCGTGGTTTTCCTCCGGGTTCTCCGGTTTCCTCCCACAGTCCAAAAACATGGAACAAGTTAATTGAATTCTCAAAAAATTGCCCCCTATAGAGTGTGTCTGTGTGAGTGAGTGTGTGCCCAGCGATGGATTGGCGCCCTGTCCTGGGTCTGTCTGCCCAGCGCCCGAGACGTTCTCCCCTGGATGGGCATGGGGAACCCCACCGCCCCCCCCCCCCCCCCCCCCCCCCCCCCCCCCCCCCCCCCCCCCCCCCCCCCCCCCCCCCCCCCCCCCCCCCCCCCCCCCCCCCCCCCCCCCCCCCCCCCTTTAAAGAGACTTCAAAAGAATTGGAAAAGCTATAATAATTCATTATACACTACTCAATATTTTTTAACTTATAGTTTTGCTGTCATTGTCCAATTGTTTGAGTGTCATGGCATTATTAAACAATAAAACATCTGCATCTGAACTCCTTGAATACAACAAATAGTAGGGAGAGTCGCCTCTCATTTTTGACAGGATGCTGGGGTCAAAGGAGACCTGGGGGAAAATGTTTATTTTTAGTTCCTTTTGCACAGAGTGTCTTGGGAACAGAGGGCACTGAGCTGTGGATGATTCCCTCCGTCAGTGGCCTCCTAGTTTGCTTGGTATTCCAATGACTATCCACCTCCTTTGCCCTCCAGGCTCAGACAGCACCTTTGCTAGAGTTTTTGCTTTTTTAGGCCACTGGATTGTTATAAACATTTTTAGTGGCTGGCATCAAAATCATCAAAAGCAAGGAATTAAAGATTCACATGAGTTCTTTTTGCATGAATAGACCAGCTTGTGCACAGAAATAAATTTTGCCTCTGATCTGTATTACTACTACTACTAGCACTTGTACTTACTAGTCTTTGAACAGGTGGAGTAGTTAAATTGTGGAACAATCGAGAATTTTTGCCCTATATTTATTAACCTTGACCTTAATCAGACCAAATAAGCAAAATAAGCAAAACAAAAATAACCAAATGTCAAAATCCTTGGTTTGAATAAACATAATGATGTTGAAACAATATTTTTGACTTGATGTTTATGAAAACCTGTGTAGTTATAGGTAAATGAAAAAAACAATAAACAAACTATTGTGTTAGTGTTGAATAGTTTAGGATTCACATTGGGACAAAAAATACCTTTGATAGATGTGCTTGTAGATTTGTATGTTTAGCTCCTTGTCTTGATTAATTCGCGAAAGCCTGAGACAGCAAAATGATCTTGATGAACATTATTCAATTAGAACTTAGGTCAGGAGAAGCCTCATTTCATGTTGTAATGTTTGTTACCTTTTACATTGTTCTGTAGTGTGCTTTGGGCTATAACTTCTATCTCTCTTTCTCTCTCCCTCTCTCTCTTTCTCCCCTATATTACACTCAAATTCTAAAGGTCCTTTATTTCACATGACATTCTTAACATTTGTATTGCTAAAGCTTTTAGTGTAAACAAATTATAAAAATGACATATATATATATATATATATATATATATATATATATATATATATATATATATATATAGTGTGTGTGTGTGTGTGTGTGTGTGCGTGCGTGCATGCATGCGTGCCTGCGTGTGTGCAGGTGTGTGTAGTAAATGATGAAACATGGCCACTTATTCTCTCTTACATGGTGGCAGGTGTCTGAGTACTGTGATGCTAGTGTTTTCTACAGAGCTTAAAGAGAGAGAGAGTCTCTTTGTGTTCCCCCAGTAGGTGGAAAAATTTCTTGAGGTTCGGAAGGTTGTTGAACCAGGAAATGTTTTTGTTCATTTTAGTGACGAATTGATTTAGAATGTGATTATATTTGGTGCCTACAGTGAGGAAGTGTCACGCTCTTTCTACTTTATTCAGTATGCACTGTGAGCACAGTCTCTGCTCCCTGGGAATTCAGGACTGTCTGTAGCATCTCCATGTCCAGATGGTGTTAGCTTCGTCTGTATTTCATTAAGGCATTTCTCAGTTTGAAATCAGTTACCATACTTAGTTAATCAACCCCAGTCTACTGTATTGTTAGGGCCAGATAACCTTGCATTTTAGTCTAAACTATTAATTTACCCAATAGACCAAATATTTTAATCTCGCTCTCTCTTTTTCCTTCTCCCTTTTGCGTATTTTATTTGTGTATGTGTATGTATGTGTGTGTGTGTGTGTGTGTGTGTGTGCGTGTGCTTGTAAGGTTAATGTTAAGCAGTAAATTAAAAGTGAAGATGTGCTGCTACTAGTACAATCTCAGGACATTTTCCAGACCCCCAATCAACCAGAGGGGCTACTTGTAGATGACAGCTCTGCACCATAGCAGAAGAAAATAACAGAGCGCAAAGCCTCTTCATGCTCACACTAATATGCCATGTCAACACAGTGATTTAAATCCCGTGCTTAATTTAAAAGGACAAACTGCAGTCAGCATTTCCAAAAGGCAGAACCGCTGGTGACATTATAAATGTGAAATTAAATGCCTCAGTGGTGCAAGGGTATCATAAAGCCGTCTGCATTTTTTACCAATTTCTTTCTACTTTACTGTCTGGACTAGTGTATTTTTCACACACAAAATAAATTAAACAATCATAAAGGAAAAGGGTGCATACGATCCAGTTCTGATGTTGATGCACCGACTGATTAGATATAGATATAATTTGCTTCTGATGCATCTGCAAGTGTAGCAAAGTGTGATGCATCTGAGCCTAATCACATAGCGCCATGCTGCCATACTGTCCATGGCATGAGGGTTTTGGTGTATGTGAGACGGGCATTATTGCTATTGTTGCTGATATGGGATATTACACTTCCATCCATCCATTATCTTCTGCTTTATCCTATATCAGGGTCATGGTGGGGTTCCTCATGCCCATCCAGGGGAGAAAGTTTTGGGCGCTGAGCAGAAACACCCAGGACAGGGCGCCAAACTATCGCTGGGCACACACTCACTCACACAGACACGCACACATACACACTCTATATGGGGCAATTTGGAGAACTCAATTGACTTGATCCATGTTTTTGGACTGTGGTAGAAAACCGGAGAACCCGGAGGAAACCCACGCGGACACGGGGAGAACATGGAACTCCACCCAGATGGGGATTTGAACCGGGAATCCCTAGTGCTGAGAGGCAAACGTGCTAAACACTATGCCACCATGCCGCCCCGATGTTACACTTAATATGGATGTTTATACTAGTAATTGGAGACATTTTGCTAATACATTTTTTATACACATGCACTCAAAACAGGCATTTTTCATGTGTTCAGAAAAAAAAGACAATAAAGCTCATTGAAAACATCTTGTATAAAAGAGAAAGTATGCCCTTTTGAATGTTTATGGATGTATGTATCTAAACATAATAAAATTAAAATTGGTCTTTAAAAGCCCACACAATTAGGTTAACACAACATTAGAGGAACAATGCTAAATTAAACCGAATTTTTTATTTAACAAAAATAAAGCCAAAATGCCAAAGTAAACTAAGTTAAGTACACCTTTTATTGCTTTAGAATTAAAAGAGTAAGTAGCAGTCAGGTATCACTAATTATATGCTCTTGATAAATTAAACATCAAAAAGTGTTGGTGCATCTATGAAGTCAGAAGATTTTACACTCTGCTGGTCTGAAGCACTAAGACTTGTGTTAATACAGTGTCAAGGACGAAAGACAAGTAGTGATCTTATTTAAGCAATTGTTCTTAAGTTTGTATGTTGCATTGAAACAAATATATCACTAAAGAAATGCTGTTAAATTTTTTAATGTGTTACATATCTAAAATGAGGTATAAATCATTAAAATAGCATGTTTACAACAGAGTCAATAAAAATCAACTGTGGGGTCATCTATCCATCAGTTGAAACATTACATATACATTAAGTCAATTCGCACTGGCTTTTATCCCAAGCAAATTACAAATTTGAGAGAAAAGTCAAATTCAGTAGTTAAGAAGGAACCAGTTACACGGTGGTATTATCAAACCTTATCATTATCATTTTCTGGTTTGGGACAGTGGGACAATGATCCATGTACACCGTTACATTTTTTTAACAGAATTAGTATTCTGCAGAGAGAGTCCAGTTCTCATTTCAATTAAAATACTCTAGAGAGCTATAAATAAACTAATACCTACAAACTTCAATGAACTATGGCAACATGTATGCAAAGAGACTTATATGGGGTCATACTGAAAGGAAGATTATATAAGTTATTGAGGGCGGCACAGTGGCTTAGTGGTTAGCACATTCGCCTCTCAGCGCTAGGGATTCCCGGTTCGAATCCCCATCTGGGTGGAGTTTCCATATTCTCCCAGTGTCTGCGTGGGTTTCCTCCGGGTTCTCCGGTTTCCTCCCACAGTCCAAAAACATGGATCAAGTTAATTGAATTCTCAAAAATTGCCCCATATAGAGTGTGTGTGTGTGAGTGAGTGTGTGCCCAGCGATGGATTGGCGCCCTGTCCTGGGTCTATCTGCCCAGCGCCCGAGACGTTCGCCCCTGGATGGGCATGGGGAACCCCACCGCGACCCTAATAGAGGATAAGCGGGAGATAATGAATGAATGAATATAAGTTATTGCTGCTAGAAGTGCTAAAAGTACTTACTATTTTACACAATATTAAACTATTATTGGTGCATTTATGTTAAACAAAATATAACAGTACTTTGTCATGGGTTACTTATTTGAAATCTAACTGTGGGATCTGTTTAAAATTTTATGTTGTTTATGTCTTGATATATGTACCCATGGAATATGCATCTATTAATTAGAATGCTCTTTATTTATTGCATTTTATTATTACTGGGTAGACATAAACATATTTAAGCACCATTTAATTTGTTGAATTTTGACCTTGTATTAGTTGAATAAGTCTAAAATAACACTATACCTGTATCATTAAAACATATGAAATGAATCCTGTTTATTATATAAAACATTTATGAGAAACCATGGAAATACCTAAAACACAGAACTGAACATTACTGTAAAATGTTTCAGAATACAATAGACACATTTTATTGAATAAACTCCATATTAATCGTTTTGGCTATATTGCAACTTCAAAGACTTACTAGGCAGGTTAATTACATTACTAACCATAAGCATATGAGTAAGCAAATGGCTGTCTTGCCTTTAAAAAGCTAGTTTGAATTTAGGATTTGTAAATCTCCTAGGCAATAATTTCAGAAGACTGACTGGACACAAATCTGACAAGCTGACCTTAAAGTACAAAATGATGCCTTTTGCTTTCACATGCAGCTAGGTAAGATGACATGTTTTATTAGATGTATTTTTTATAAAACTGTCCTACTTCAACAGCCATGATCACAAAAACGGCCAATTTTTTTGAAGGAACTGTTAAAAAAATGAAAGGAGATTGTGTTATAAGCTGTCACTTTTAACTCGATAAACCATACAGCACAAAGCAACAAGACACAAACTTAAATACCTTTAGTTCAACCAGGTGAAACCATGAGATGTCTTTTCAGCAATGTGAGTACAGTATGAGGGCATTTTGTCCAGTGGCGCTTCAACATTGCTTTACTTCAGTCCTTGCTTTGTTCATACCAAAGCTAATCTAACCACAATTACTACAATTAAACCTTAATTTTTATTATTTTATTTTATATTATTTTATATTTTAATAATAAAAATTGCAAGGAACAACCACAGAAACAAACACAATATTTTTATTGGGTGCATCTTAAAAAGCATGTTGAGTGAAAAAAAAAATAATAATATAACATTTCCTTCTTATTTTACACTAAATGACCAACAATTATAAGACAAGTTAATTTAATTCCAAAAGTGATTTTAAAATTTGCCATTTTAATTTTAAGATTTTACATTGGACAGAAAAAACAATGTATTGTATTACAGTATCTCACTCATTCTGCAATACTTTGTTGTAAAATCATTCAAAATGTCTGGTTATAGTTTAAAAAAATCATTTGCTTTGCATAGTATTTATTATACTTAAATAAAAATGTGAGCATAAGTTATGCTGCTGGTTGAATATTGCAGGAGAAACACAGTGCCCTTTTCCAAAGTCTATACAAAGTTCACAAGGTTGGAAATCATTGCAGTTTTCAGTAACCAGACAATTTGTCTTTGCTTTCTGCTTTGGACTTTTAGTGTGGCATAATTCTGTATGGCTGCTTGAGATCAGGAGAATTAGCTCTGCCTTAATGCTTTAGCACTCTGTTTGTGATGACTATCTTCCACTAGCCATCATCACAAGACTTTCAAACAGACATTTTATACCATTTATATTATTTAGAGGTATATCGTGATTCTGGAATTGAAAATGTGCTAACGCACAAAGTCATAGTTTCAGTGCTTTTTCATCATTTGTTCCATGAGATTTTGGAGTGGGTCAATGAATTTTTTTCTCTATTTAGAAGCTGGAATCATACAGTTTTCCAAAATGTGGCTAGGTGTTTGCACCTTTAAGTGGTCGGTCTCAATTACTTTGTAAATAAAGAGCATACAGCTAAAAATGCAAAAAATTCATTGCACTTTCTTTTTGTACCTACCGTTTCACCTGTGAGGAAGTAGGGGCCTGATGACCCCCTAAGATTAGATAAACTAGGGGGTGTTATCCTCAGGATTTAAAATTTCCAGCAAACCAAATGTTAATAAAATAAATATTGCTGCAAGTAAATTCTCATCTTGGTTGTTTATACGAAGGCAACTTAGGCACCACACTTTCCAGCACTTTTCATTTTCTTGCTTAAAACTTCTGTCCTCTGTTGTTTTGTTTATTATCCTTTGCGCGGTCCGCAGTAATTTTAGTATCCACATGTTTTACTTTTCATACCTTATTTATTCATATAGATATAGATGCCTTAGTTCTGTGTTGCCAGAACAGTCATTTTCAGGCTTCATAGTTTAGAAAGTTTGTTAGTTTGTTTGGTTTATTTAATTTATTTATTAATGCTGGTAATCCTAATTCAATTGAAGTTTTTGTGTTATGTAAATAAACCCTCTTTACATCCTAAAATCTTTCTTTTATTGACTTGTGTCACATGGGGGTAGTTTGTCAGTTATTTTTCTACCTCTAGCATTACAGTGTTTTAGTGCCTTCTAGGGGTAGTTGTGGCAAGGTTATCTGTGGTACATACAGAAGAATATAGATTATCGAATCAAATTTCTTAGCTCATTACTTGCCCTGACGGATGTCTGTGGTTGGCCTTCCAAATTGTCTGTTGACAATAGATGTGCCTGTATGCACACACACACACACACACACACACACACACACACACACACACACACATATATATATATATATATATATATATATATATATATATATATATATATATATATATATATATATATATATATTCATTGATTCATTATCTTCCACTTTATCCTATATTAGGGTCGCGGTGGGGTTCCCCATGCCCATCCAGGAGAGAACGTTTCGGGCAGATATACCAAGGACAGTGCGCCAATCTATCGCTGGGCACACACTCACTCACACACACACTCTATATGGGGCAATTTGGAAAACTCAATTGACTCGATCCATGTTTTTGGACTGTGGGAGGAAACCGGAAAACTCGGAGGAAACCCATGCGGACACGGGGAGACATGGAAACTCCACCCAGATAGGGATTCGAACCGGGAATCCCTAGTGCTGAGAGGCAAACGTGCTAACCACTAAGCCACCGTGCCGCCTATATATATATATATATATATATATATATATATATATATATATATATATATATATATATATATATATATATATTGCTCAAAGCTCTTGTGTCTTTGCTCTTATAATATATTTTTATGTTCTGACTCAGTCAATCTTTGGTGTGTCAATCTTTTCTCTAATCCTTTTCAATAATGTATAATGTCATTTTAGGACGTAACAAATCTTTAACACTTTATTTCATCTGCTAATAACAGGCTACTCTTGCTCTCATGCACATGAATGTTGTTTACATTACATAGTTGGACTCATTTGTATAATATCAAAAATCATCTACTAAATAGTTGCCTGTTGTAAACCCATTGAAAAATAAAATTGCTTATAAAAAAAACACTTATGATGCAATTTTTGGGTAGATTTCCATGTTTCTGCACTTATTGTCTAGCTTTACATTTCCATATAGTTGCACATTATAGTTTTTCAAATACTATAGTTCAGTTGTTTTCCTACATACTCTACATACTTTTTGCTGTTCTTACAGAACCCTCACAGGACCACCACAGATTTGGGTGGTGGATGTGTCTTGGCATTACAATGTCATTGACCTGCTAGACTCACAAAAGTTTAGCAACTAAAATTGTCTGCTCCCGCCCTGCATCATAAGAGGATCATTTAACACAAACTGTGCAATCAAAGACAAGCTACTATTTTTTTTATATTTATATCTACAAAATTGAGCAAATTAGATGTTTAATAGTGTAAAGTGAACAAACAAATTGCACAGGGATTAGAATTTCACATTTACCTTATACCTTACACTATTATTGCTACACCATTAAATGTGGGTCACTTCATTTTCAAAGAATTAATATGTTTCATACCACAATTAAAAACAGCAGGGTTTAGACTACATGTTGTTTACATGTCCAAAAATGTATATGAGGAAAGGTTTAGCCATTTTTATTTGCTTTGTTCATGTAACCTCTTTAATATAAATAATGTAGGCTGTGTATATGTGATGATAGTTTTTCTGTGACATATCTCCCTGCTTTTACGTTTACCTTAGGTTTAATATGTATAAAATATATGCGGGTGACATGGTGGCTTAATGGTTAACATGTTTGCCTCTCAGCGCTGGGGTTCCAGGTTCGATATTCTCTCCTTGTAAGTGTGGGTTTCCTCCCACAGTCCAAAAACATGGTTGAAGGTAAATTGGCTGCACTAAATTACCTTATCTAAATTGCCCCCAAAATAGTGTATGTGGGTCTGTCTGTGTGAGTGACATGATATGATGGTATATATGTATTGATTTGATTTTTATTAACTTGTATTTCTTAAGATTATGATGATTGCAGGTAAATAGAAAAATAATGTTATAGTGTTTATTTAAGACATATTTTAGTCAAAATAATAAATTTCTCATTTACAGACTGTAAGTTAGCACAGATGTTTCATTTCTCATTATTGACTCTTTCCTGGATCATTTACAGTGAACCCCAGTTTTATTTACACCCATTTATTTTCATTCAATTCTGTTGAAAGCCCATTTTAACATATTTGTACCTGTATGTTCTTTCCCACCTTTTCCAAATCTATTCTTAGGATTAACTGCTCTGTGATCAGCTATCATATAAGTAGGTTTTTGCTTCTCCGCTTTACATTAATTTTCTCAGTATACATTGATTTCTTATTGTTCTTCCTTTTTTCTCCTGTGTGTAGCTAACCTGCCCTCCCTGCTTTTACTCAATTGCTTTCCAGGGTTCACTCACATGGCTGGCAACATCTGCCTCCTAAGTGAGTGAACTGGAAATCACCTCTGAAACTGTCCAGCAGTGAGAACATTGCTTTCGACATACCCTGCTTAATCCTTTGTCAAGACACCTTGACAAAGACATTGTGCTTTCTGCTTTTCTGATATAGAACATTTTTACTTTTACTTTTATGATTACCTACCTGTCTTTGTACATAGCTACTGATTTGTACTTTCATTCCAGTTAAATTTCTTGGGCAAATGGCCCCATTTGCTAGATTTCTCAATAAACACATCATTCCTGCCAAACTCATCCACTCCTTTCTTTTTAATCAGGTAGTGAATCCCAACAGAATCCTAAACCAGATGCAGAAAAGTATACTATTTCCCTCAAAGGATAATTTTCAGTAACTTTAGGTGCTTTAAACCACCAACATATCATGCTTAAACATGCTCTGGTGGCACTAGACTTTTTAAGTCTACACAGAGGATCGATTTACCCACCATCTTCACCAGGATCAATCTGCAGCCCTTCATCACGTAGAACCTAGTGGTCCATGCCATTACTCGTGCCATGTTGCTGAGCCAGAATTCCATGACGGGCATTCTGATTCTGCAAGCCCTGTTATTACAGCCCCTTCCATCATACAATCTCCTACTGAACTGCAACTTGGTTAGGCATGCCGTACATCAATGCCCCAATAATGCAGACCTCTATTTAAACAGCTATTACAAATTATATAGATTTTACAGCTGTCCCATATGTCCTGAAATTGATTAAACAAGGTTAAACAGATATCTAGTTAGACATCTACTATACATTATTGCTGCTAAAGGTGATTCTACAAGTTATTTATTCATGGGATCTACTTATTGTTTTTTACATGGGACTTTTTCCATTCTGTGTTTTTTGTTAAACAAATATAAACATTGTGTATTTTGTCATGTGTTATTTTAAAGTGTCGTATCTGTTGAAATTTTTTACATTTTCTAATAGGTAAACCTATTTAATTTAGTACGTGTTTTTTTTTTTTTCTTTTAACTGTATGTCTCAGTCAGTAGGCTCTGACCGTGCTAAAAAGTAGACCTGGCTCCATTGGAAACAAGTTTTTAGTTTGTATGCTAGGATGAAAGTAATAGTGATAAAAAGAACCCAGGTGGGAGTGGGGCTCAGCTCTGTATACACTACGAAGGAACATTTGTGTAAACTAGGTCAAGCATTTTTGCGTCACAGTACTTATTTTTAAGAAATTTAGGGAGCTCTGACTTGAGATGATTGCAAATAATTTGAGATGATTTAAATAATTATTGTTGGTGTCTGCTTGGATGTGTTTTAACATGCATAAGAGCACTGTTTATTTTATACAGAGCATAATCTGTTATTGGGGTGTAATGTACACCTATGAACTGTGTGGTAAGGATCTGCAGTAAATAAAATATTCTACACCAAACAGTCACAAACTCCACCAGTAATTACAAGTAGTTTAAGATGCCCAGCTTTCTACATCATGTCATTTCTACATCATCTTTGGTGATGTAATCTTAGTCCTGCAGCACCCTGTCCCAGTAATGGCATGAGAACACGGCATGTCCAACTACATGGCTGTATATTCGATACATTCTCTGAGCAAAAACTTTTTCTGCTAACAGCATTGAGATTACAGTAAGGTCTTTTTGTCTGACTGTCTGGCAAGCCAAGTTTACATTACATCTCTAGTGCTCTATTATGTAATTATGTGTTGCTGTATTCAGCAGATTCTAGTTGCAATATGATGTCAGTTTATGGCTTCTACCTGTGACTTTTATTTACATTAAACCTCTGTGTGACTTGTCAAGGCTTTAAAAAAAGCTAAAGGGAGTCTTGGCTGCAGAGTGAGAGTCAGCGACAACAGACGGAAAAACACTAGTGATCATTTCTCTGTCTGCAGTTACACAGAGCCAGAGTACTTTATGCTTAATAAGTTCTCTGTTTGGTGCCAGAAAATCATGTCTCCACTCCTTATGTCCTAACTTGTGATATGTGGTTTTAAAACCACAGACAGACTAGGGCTTCATTTCTGGAAGAAAACACCAACAGGCATGTCTGGAATGTTCTCTAGTGGGTGAAGCATGGCTCCAACCAACCTTTTGGTGCTTTGTAGGTAGAGGTACCAGAAGGCTGGATCAAGTCAATGATGGCATAGTGGGTGTACTGAAGTGAAAGATGTCTAGGTGGCAGTGTTTGGCATTATCTAACAATGGGAGGTTTGCAAGGGTTGCTGCCTCCAGTATGCTGAAGCAACTGTTACTTCTGCATGCCTAGTCTCATTGCAGTTGAGATGGAATGCACAGGTGCCCATAAGCAGACATGTTTGAAGTACATGCTAGGTTTTGGTGAATTCTGTGCCTGTGGTGCATCAACATCTAGTTTTAGCCTGGACAGAGAGAGGGAGACATACAGGAATAGAGGAGGTGTAGGCATTCAATGGTGACATACATAAGTATGCGAGGATGTTTATCACCATGCTAAACAAAAGTGTAAATTAAATATTAGGTGTATGGTAAATCTTACCTCCATCATCTGCTTATTTATCTGGGGGCACAGCTACAACTGGAATGCAAAGTGAGGTTGAGGTAGCACAAAGAAATTCTCCAAGAAATCAGGCAATTTATGTTGATGGCAGCATATGCAGATAATGTCAAGATCTCAAGCCTTTAAATGGTACAGATGCATCAAGGATGGCAGAGAAGAACTAAGTGGTTATTTGAAAACAATGAAAAGCACTGAAAATGTTGAAGAAATTAAGATGGTTATGTGCAATGGATGACATATTGATGTCAAAAGCTTAGCAAAGGAATTGGAAAGGTCTGAAACTAGTCTGGAGCTTTCTGGAAAGAGATTTTAAAAGCTGGTGCCAAATGTTTTTATGAGTATGAAGTCAATCTCAAAGGAAGACATCCAAGGACACTTCCAAGTGTAGAAACATCATTGGCAGAGGTGTATAGGTGCCCGAAGAGAGTAATTTGAGAAATTCTAAGACAAGTTTCAAGTCTGTTATTTCTGATTTCATATCCACACCGATATCATAAGGATACAAGATGAACAGCTAATTTTAGCTGCAGTTTCAGTTAGCTCTTTTTGTAAAATGGTAAATAGCTGGCAGATAAAATTAATGTGGACTAAGAAGCTTAAACTTTATACAGTTAAAAGTGTCTTTTGAATATATTTTATGAAAATAGATTAATGAAAGTTGCTTGTAGTCACAGCAGTCTTATTTGGTACAAATATTCTTGGTTATATGAAAACATTAGTTTATTTATGTGTGCTTAATGGGAAAATACCATATTCAGTTTCATGAAATCGTTAATGATTATAATGATAAGTATTTTAAACATAAGTTATCCCTTATTGCTCAGTCTAATGAGCTATGAATTAAATGATCATCACAGTGCATCCAAAAGAAGGCTCAACGACCTTTGTTGAAAAATAACAGATTAAATAAAAGTCCAATGATCATCCAGTGCCTCACTGTCAGCCACCAATGTGCTAAAAAGGTATAGTTCAACTTTGGAAGTTTAAAGAATGAACTTTGGAATAGACATTCCCTTTTTACCTTTTTCTGTATATATATATATATATATATATATATATATATATATATATATATATATATATATATATAGTCATTCATTCATTATCTTTAGCTTTTATCCTCTATCAGGGTCGTGCCCCATGCCCATCCAGTGGAGAACATCTCGGGCGCCGGGCAGCACCCAGGACAGGACGCCAACCTATTGCTGGGCACACACTCACTCACACAAACACACTCTACATGGGGCAATTTGGAGAACTCAACTGACTTGATCCATGTGGGAGGAAACCCACGCGGACACGGGGAGAACATGGAAACTCCAACCAGATGGGGATTCAAACCGGAAATCCCCTATATATACAGTATATATCCAGGGGAGAACTCTTTTTTTTCACAGGATTTAATTAGATGATATTAAAGTGAGAAGACCTATATTCAATTACATCATTACACATATATTAGTGAAGAGATTTAATTCAGCCATGCATGTATGTACAACTGGTGGTAATTAATGAATAGTTTTAACTTTTACTGTGATGTATCTTAATTTAGGGTGGGTCTGCATATTGTTCACAGTTAAGGCTATGACCCCAGTCATGCTGAACATGACCAGTGCTGTGTTTCACATAGGCTAAAGCCTAATCATGTGTTTTTTTCTTATGTGCTGAAATAGCAGACATATAGAGAAACATGTTACTTATTGGCCTTAATGTGTTTGAAGAAACAAAGGGCCATATTTTGGCAATCTTTACCAAGCCGTTACCAAGCATGCCAGTGTGACTTTGCTGTCTATGATAACATGAAAAGTACAGTACTACAAGGGGTAAGGTAGCAATGTGCATCGCTAACCACCTTGTGTGGGGTGTAAGAAAGAAAGGACAAATTATGTTTTAAAAAAGAGCAATTGTTAGGCTATAGCACAATGTCCCAAAATTAGTGGTGTGCTTAATTGATAGAAAAACTACATATAATTGTAAAGCTTTTGTGTACTTTTAATTACATACACTCTTTGAATACAAGTTTAAAGAATTCATAATC
Organism: Corydoras maculifer; assembly: GCA_019802435.1. Taxonomy (NCBI): domain Eukaryota; kingdom Metazoa; phylum Chordata; class Actinopteri; order Siluriformes; family Callichthyidae; genus Corydoras; species Corydoras maculifer. Next base: position 750,631 of record JAFMOD010001085.1, read on the forward strand.
AGTTTATAACCATCACCATACAAAGTGATCTATTTTGCTTACAAAGAGAGGAATTTGTCATCCACATTTACTCCATTTGTGCAGTGAAAAACACATAAACACACACTAGTGAAGTGAGCACATGCGCCCAGAGTGGTGGGAAGAATTGTATACAGCACCCGGGGGGAATTTGGGGTTAGGTGCTTGCCCAAGTGTAATTCAGCCACGGTACTTGGGTGGGACAAGAAATGGAAGGGGACCTTCAGGCCACAAGGCTGGTTCCTTAACCACAGTGATATGATTGCCCCAACTTTGATACTGTTGTTGCATTGCTCACTGGGTAGTGACACTGTTTGCATTGATAATCTGTTGTTTGCCTCTCACAGGTATAATACAACACACTTTTAAAAGGTAGATACAGTTTTAATCTGTAAAACATTATAAAATTTCTTTACTTTATTTTTATTTAATATATAACCAGAAGGGCGGTACGGTGGCTTAGTGGTTCACCTCTCAGTGCTATGGATTCCTGGTTCGAATCCCCATCTGGGTGGAGTTTCCATGTTCTCCCCGTGTTCGCATGGGTTTTCTCCGGGTTCTCCGCTTTCCTCCGACAGTCCAAAAACATGGATCAGGTCAATTGAATTCTCCAAATTGCCCCATATAGAGTGTGTGTGTGTGTGAGTGAGTGTGTGCCCAGCGATGGATTGGCGCCCTGTCCTGGGTGTATCTGCCCAGCGCCCGAGGCGTTCTCCCCTGGATGGGCATGGGGAACCCCACCACGACCCTAACAGAGGATAAAGCGGGAGATAATGAATGAATGAACTTACTGTATTACAAATGTGCTAAGGTGGATTCAAACCATAAATAGGCACATCGAAACCACACATTTTAAGAATAAAGCCAGCCACAACAATGCATAATAAAATATATTTAAAAACCCAAAATGGTCAATGTGGATCTTTTACTGTTTGGATGGCGAAAACATCTGGTTGCCAGGGAGCCATGTAAGCTGCTGGTGTATTTTGGCTGAAAATAACAACAATGAAAAGTGTAAAAGATGGAGAGTACCAGCCTGACAGATTATTGAGGGTTACCCTTTGTTTTGGAAAACTCAGCATGATGGCTTATCTATGGAATAGCAGCTTTAAAATTAAATGTTTGACACTGATTAAGGTGATACCTTTCTGGGCTCCAGTGCAACTGAACAAAATTGTCACTTAATTGATCCATAGGCCTCTGTCTTCTACAGCTTATCTAGGATTGGTATTGGTGTCCCTAGACTTGACTCATGGGCCTGCTGGGATGCACAGATCTGGCCCATACTCTTCCAAGTCCACCATGTATTGTTTGACCCACATACCTGTGTACATCCAGTGTCTTGTTTAACACATATGCCGGATCACTGCAGTGATGCACCAGATTGATATGAGAGATGTGATACATACAGTTCACACAGAGTTCACGAAATACAGTCTGTATGTGAGTAAATTGATCTAGCATACAATTTTTATAGGGGCTATGTACCAATGATCCTGTTTTTTAGATTTAACATTGACAGAGCAAGATCCCTAGGTACCATCTCTGATTAGCAATTATACTAATCTATTATTATACAATTTAAAATTATGTTTTAAGCCAGCTATAGCAGCATTGTTGGACCTAGCGCTTAGCTCCGGAAATGTATACCTTGATCTCCTGCTTCTTAGACACTGGGGGGTTGAGGGTATAGTCAAAATAGCACTCAAAGGGATTGAGTACAAGATAGTCTTGTGGGCAAAAGGTTGGGTTGGTGGCTGTCAAGAACCTCTGAATTTTTACAGGTCTTAGTAGATCTGCTTAGTATGGGAACTGAACCAACAATGTAACCCAGAGGTGAGGGTAGCTCTGGTGTCCACCAGTGAGCTCTGTTTACACTTCAATATCCCTTCTGAATGCAGTTAGTTCACTGATCAGCAATGATGTATTCAGATGGAGATTGGCAGGTAGAAGCTCCCAAAGCCTGGAAAACCTGATTTAAGGTTTTGAGAATGGTAGGTAAGGGTGAACTCAAACCGGATGGTAAAGATTGCCCAACTCACCTGCTGATATACAGTATGGCATATATTTGGAATAAACCTAAAAAAAAAGCATGTCTGCCCTTAAGTAGGTTTCTTCATTTCTCCCGGGTGGCCTTAATGGCAAAAAGCTTGCGGTTGACTATATCATGATTGGACTGACCTGATGAGATAAAAAGGTATGTGGACTTGGATTGAGGGCTGTGATTTAATGTCTCCTATTTACACTTCAGACCCATTGACCTCAAAAATGACAGGGAGATCAGGGTATGGTAGGCAGAGGGCCACTGATGACCCCAAAAGTGCTCCTTGCCTTTTTGAACCAACCTTCAGACTTTCTATTAAAGGACTGCCAGATTGATAAACTTGGAATCACTTAAACACTAAAATAGTTTGCATAACCCACAAAGCATTGGACCAGATGAACAGAAGAAGGTCATGGAAAGTTGTTGATGGCTTTGGATCCTTTGAGTTGCATACAAAGCTTGCATTTGTATCAGAGAAAGGTGACCGATTCTGTATGAAATAGTGATTGCTCTAACTTGACATGCAGATGGTTGTCCAGAGAGAAAGCTATCACATTATAATATGCACTACATGCTGCTTAAGTGACTGGCTGTAAATCAGAATATTGTCAAGATAGACAAAAACAAAATGATTAAGTGCCTCCTTCAGCACATTAATTAGGTACTGAAAGACAGCCAGGGCATTCATCAACCTGATTGGCATCACAACATTCATAGTGACCTGTTGGTGTGATGAACGCTTTTATCCACTTATCCACTAGTTAGATCTGGATGAGGTTGTAGAGACTACGAAGGTCTATCTTAGTAAAAATAACAGTCCCTTGTAGTGCCTCAAATGTTGAGGACATTAGTGGCAAAGTATATAGGACTTTGATGATGGTCATATTGAGGTCCCTGTAATGAGTGCATGGTCACAATCTTCTGTTTTTTCAAAAAAAATTAAGCCAAAAATAAGACAAAGAAGAGAGCAGCAAACTGGCATGCAAAGACAGAGTGAAGAGAGTTACCTTTTATGTGTGTCATTTTATATCTCAAATGTAGCATGAGATGAGGTGGTGAACCGATTACTCTATAGAGTTGAGATATGGTGATGAAAAAATCTTAAATTTTTTTTGTTTAGTAAACTACTTTTCTGTTGATTTCTTTGATGTTTACAATCATTGTTTTTTAAAGTTAAATGCTTGGGGTGCAAGTGCATTTGCACCTTCATGACTTGATGATCACACTTAATCCTCTCGAGATTTAATATGGCTTGCCTATTAATGTTACAAGGGCACACCCAAATTACTTATATTCTCAGTCTATTTAAGGTTCTACAATGTATTAATGGTGTGTCTTATCACATTAGATGTTTTCTTAATCTCCATTTTCATCCTGTTTTTCACTTTACTGCCAGAAGCTTCAGCTGTAATGTCTATTTCTCACAACTTTTTGTTTTTTCCTTATATTTACTTTGTTTATTTTCTTCTGGATTCCAATCGACAAAGTGTTTCTATTTGGTATTTGTTGGGAAGGAATGGGTTAGACCCTGAAAAATGCAGCTGTGTAGCAGCTGCTAACATCCTTGAACCACAGCTCATTAGGGATTTTCATGGCGCCCACCTGGACTATCCAGCTCGTTGTCTTCAAGATGTGCAAATTGCTGGGTTAAGATCATTTCTTCTGCTTTTCTCTCATTACTGCTCATTTTACAGGGGTTGGGTGGAGGTGGGGGTACACAATTTCACATTTTTCTTCTCATGATTTTGTTTCCACTCTATTTTCATTTATTTCATGTCCTCTTTCCCCTGTTTAAGCTGTCTATCCTTTTATTCCTTTATGACTTTCAAAAGCTAAAAAAAAATGAAAAAACCTTTTTAGTTCACTTGAACTTGTATTTTCCAGATAAAATGAGAAATAAATGCTTTTCAGAGTACAAACTCAACTATGTTTATTAATTACAAACAAAAAGAAATTGATGCCCTCAACATGCTCAAAAACAGATGGGACAAAGTAGTCAATGTAATAGTAACATTGTATTGGAGAGTTCATATAAACTCCCGCAGCCACTAGTTTTGGTATTGAGTGTGTGTGTTAAAGGAGTGGCAGCATGGAGAAACCGAAGTGAAAGAAAGGGGGTATGGAAAAGTGACCTGTGACATTATTGCAACAGGGAAGCCGAGGACCAGAGTGAGCAGGAAAGTGTAGTACCGCATGATTTTAGCTCTATTAAATGAAAATGATGAACAATGGTGTTTGGTTAAACATTTTTTTGAAAAAGCACTCAAACAAGTAAAATAACAGATTTTATAACTGTTAAATTATAAATAAAAGCTTTGAAAATTTAAGCATTACTTACTTATATTTTACTTAAAAAAGTAAAAAGTATTATTAGAAAAAAGGTATGTCCACATGGATAAGAGTATAACAGTGTCAAATGCTTTTAAGACAGAGTTGCGAGGCATTAAGAAGGCCTGATGCCAACCTGATACAAATGCATGTTAGAGCTTTTTAAAGGATGCAGAACCATTTAACCTGAAGAATTAGAACTGAACTGCTATATCAGGGAATTTCAGAGAATACATATCAGAGATGATTTTAATCAAAAGGGTAAAATAATCAATTGCACAGAGCAGACAAATGTAGTGGAGTTAACAATAGACACTAAACTTCTGATATTCAGGATGCTAGTTATACATTGTGCTTGAAATAGAATATACCTAAGGATGTAGAACTATGGTATGTGTTGAGTACATTTACTTTCCTCACTGGTTATTTGATAAAATTACATGAAAAAAGTACATTTACATTTAGTGATTTAGCAGACGCTTTTATATCAAAGTGACTTACAATTAAGAAACATCACAGGTCAGTAGTTATGAAGAAAACCAACTACACTGTAAAATCATCAAACCTGATTGTTATTTGAAGCTGCGCCTCCCACCTCGCCTTTTTTTTTTAACAACAGGTATTTGTTAAAAAGATGAGTCTTCAGTAGTTTCTTAAAACTGCCTAGTGATTCTGCCTTACGGACAGACTTGGAAAGATCGTTCCACCATTTTGCAGTGGTGAACGCCAGCGGAGTGAGAATTAGCTCCTCGGTGAGGAAAATTATCAGGAAAATCAGGAAAAGTACTAGACGTAAGAGAGGAGTTAATGATGTGTGTGAGTGCTGGTGTGATGGAGGAGGTGATGGATTGAAAAAGGTGAGATGGGATGGAATCAAGTAGGGGGCAAGTAGTTGGGTTACTGGCAAGAAGAATTTTGCAGATGTCAGATTCTGCGACAGTTACATCCTTCGAGAAAATGGCGAGTAAGGACTGGTATGTTTCTAAATCTGAAGACAGACCAGACGCCATTTTCTTTCTTTAAAGAGAAGTGCGTTGTTTCCGAAGCACCTCTGTGAGCCAGGGACTGGATGGGGAGCTGTGTGTTTTCCTGGTGGATTTTGTATAGACCTGGTCAAGTCATGAAGACAAGGTGGAGCAGAATGTGCTTGATGCAGTGTTAGTGTCAAGGGTTGAGAAGTTACTGATGCAAGGAAGGGCATCTGTAACCAAGTCAGCAAAGAGTGTGTTAGAGAGAGCGCTAGGATTACGACATACCTGAGTAGTTTTACTGATGATCACGGGAGGTGGTGAAAGAGAAACAGAGAACTGTATAAAAAAGTGGTCTGATTCATGAAGTGGAGTGATGTGTAGGTCCGAAGAGAAACATGAGTGTGTCATGATGAGGTCAAGCTGGTTGCCAGCCCGGTTCATAACTGAGGTGCGGAGTAGATGGTGATAAGATCTAGAAACTCAGCAGCGTACACTCGGTCTAAGTGAATGTTAAATTCACCAAGGACGACAAGAGGATAACCATCATGATAATAACATATCAAATTCCTTGATGAAGTTATCCAGTTGACATGGGGGGCGATAGATGACAAGAAAATGACATTTAACTGGTTCTTTGATTGTCAGTGCATGGAATTAGAATAAAACAGTGTTGGATAAAAGTGTAAGAGGAGAAACTTTCCATTTGTGAGTAATAAGCAAACCTGTTCCACCTCCTCTTTTGCCGATACGAGGAGAGTGAGAGAAGTGAAAATTAGTTGAGAGGGCAGATGGTGTCGTGGAATTCTCTGGGCAGATCCACATCTCAGTGAGGGCTAAAGCCTGAATACCAGCATGAGCAGCAAATGCAGGAATGGTGCATTTCTTGGTGGCTGACTGATGGTTTCATAGTCCTGCAGAGAAGGTAAAGGGCTCGCTTGTATTCACCTGCTGCAGAGTTCGCAGGTGTGCAAGAGTGCGCCTTCTCTTCTGAGGAAAGGAGCGTCTGTGTAAGGAGGAAATGACAAGTATGAACTGAAAACATACTGAAGAGAAAGAAGGTGTGAATAGGTATAAAATGGATTGAATACTTAGAAATGTACTTAGTTGCCTTGTCATTGTCCTTGCTCGGTGGACTCACGCAGGTAGACTCGCAGGTCTTTACACAAATAGGTCTTCACACGAGAGTCACTTCCGCTGTCACGTCAGCATATCGACGCTTCTTAAATAGCCCGGATGAAACTAGCCCACGCCCCCTCCATAACAATAACACGTTGAACGCAAGGTGTAAATAGGCAGCAGACCAAAACTAGAACTGAAACCGCTAATGACAGCTATATTCTAACTAACCGACAGTATTTTTAAAATCTAAGAACAAAAACACCCAAAAAGACGCAATCAACAACGATTATGATTATGGTATTACCGTGACTCTAAGGGTGTCGACGCACAGATCTAAAATGCACAACAGATTATTCAAAGCTACAGCATTTACTTCCTACACAAATGCCTGACTTGTTCAATAAAGTAATTATTAACTGTACATTTCTCATAAATATACAGGCAAATAAATAATATGATGCCATTATTATTTGTTTGGCCAACTTCAGCCCTTTATTTTGGTTATCTTGCTTGGTGTTATGCATCACTATGAGCTTTCTAAATACAATAATTAATGTTGGTTTGGGAAAACAGTAAAATAATTTCCTTCAGGGAACACATTATGAGGGGGTGGTCTGCCCAAAAGTATTACATATGCATTGCTATAATGTGTGATATATTGAGTGAATTCTGAACGTAGACTGTCAACTGTAGTGACCATATTTGCAGTTTAATTATTGTGGTGGAAATGTTTTATACAGCGTGAATATCTTATCCCTTCACAAGGTGCACATGCAGACCAGCACAAAAGAGGATTCTCTCACCTCATCACTTTCCACTGGGAGTGTCAGTGGACTGATTATGCTACATTATTTCACACTGAGAAGAACAAAGAGGATGTGGCGCTAGTCTGCTGACCTGAGAGCTCAAGGGTCACTCCCAGCTGGGGCAAGCTCTTTCATGACCCCAGCAGTGGTACTTAAACTAATGAACCCTTGCATAAATCATACTTGTCCTTAGTGCTTGAAATAAAATTCATTTAAATCAAAATGTGCTGCATATTTTCAATGACATTTTAGGCAATTCACACTCCAGGCCAAATGACAACAACCGATTAATGGTTGCCAAGTAAGATGGAGGGGGATTAGCATGCTACAACATTTATGATTCATAAACGAGAAGAATATTTGTTACAGCATACTTACTTGAAATACATGATTGAAGTTATACATAAATAAATGATAAAATAATTTAAAAGCCAACCTTTTGCTATAGAATGCCAACTGCAGGGACTGTCACTTAACTGTAGTTATCAAATACAGGACCCCCCAGGGTCCATGCACGTATCGTGGCTTATTGTATGCTGTCCACATTTTTATTTTAGTGGGGGAGTATGTCTAACTGCACAGTGCCTGTGGCAACCCAGGTTTAAAAATATCTTGTATTGTAAAATTCTATTTGTAAAATTATTAGTAATGATTGGTTTAAAGTGGACGGCACGGTGGCTTAGTGGTTAGCATGTTCGCCTCTCGGCACTAGGGATTCCCGATTCAAATCCCAATCTGAGTGTAGTTTCCACGTTCTCCCTGTGTCCATGTGGGTTTCCTCCGGATTCTTCGATTTCCTCCCACAGTCAAAAAACATGGATCAAGGTCAATTGAATTCTCCAAATTACCCCATTTAGAGTATGTGTGTGTGTGTGTGTGTGTGTGTGAGTGAGGGTGTGCCCATTGATAGATTGGCGCCCTGTCCTGGTATCTGCTCAGCGCCCATACCGTTCTCCCCTGGATGGGCATGGGGAACCCCCCCCTCCCCCCACGACCCTAGTAGAGGATAAAGCAGAATGTAATGGATGGATGGATTGGTTCAATCCCATTGTGCCAAAGTTAAGAAAACTTGTTAAATTTTACAATATGCAATAAGGCATGATGAAAAAAATGATTAAATATTGGATATACCACAGACTGCTTGAATCGGATGAAATTAAGTAAGACGTAAGGTATAGCGGGTCCATTACTATTGATTATTTCCAACTTCTACTAAAAAATGGTTATTAGAATAAATATTGCAACTTTCAAGAGGGAGAACAACAGTCAGTATTTTCAATCCTGTTCTAGCATATCTAGCTCAAGATAAAAATATGCATTATTATTATTATTTTTTTTACTAATACAATATTATGAAAACATTAGCACAAGTTCTTCAAAAGTGATGTAACCCCAGGTGTTTCTTAAAATGTGCAAAGGGAAAATTTTAATGCTCAAATGTTAATTTTGGTGTCTCAGGAGATACTCAGGTGTATTTATGATCTTACACAAGTTTGTCACAGATGTTTCTCCTACATCTGCTTACGAAAAAATAATTTAAACAAAGATGTCACATGATACTGCAGAATGTCTGGTTTATTCAAATAAATTAAATTCCATCCATCCATCCATCCATCCATTATCTTCCGCTTGTCCGGGGCTCGGGTCGCGGGGGCAGCAACCGAAGTAGGGAGACCCAGACCTCCCTCGCCCCAGCCACCTCCACCAGCTCGACTGGGGGAACCCCGAGGCGTTCCCAGATCAGCTGAGAGATATAATCCCTCCAGCGTGTCCTGGGTCTTCCCCGGGGTCTCCTTCCAGCCGGACTTGCCTGGAACACCTCCCTAGGAAGGCGTCCAGGAGGCATCCTTACCAGATGCCCGAACCACCTCAACTGGCTCCTTTCAATGCGGAGGAGTAGCGGCTCCACTCCGAGTCTCTCCCGGATGACCGAGCTTCTCACCCTATCTCTAAGGGAGAGCCCAGCCACCCTGCGGAGAAAACCCATTTCGGCCGCTTGTATTCGCGATCTTGCTCTTTCGGTCATTACCCAAAGCTCATGACCATAAGTGATGGTCGGAACGTAGATTGACTGGTAAATCGAGAGCCTTGCCTTGTGGCTCAGCTCCTTCTTTACCACAACAGACCAGTATAGGGTCCGCATCACTGCTGACCCCGTGCTGATCCGTCTGTCAATCTCACGCTCCATCTTACCATCACTCGTGAACAAGACCCCGAGATACTTAAACTCCTCCACTTGAGGCAAGATCTGATCCCTGACCCAGAGAGGACTCTCCACCCTTTTCCGACTGAGAACCATGGCCTCAGATTTGGAGGTGCTGATTCTCATCCCAGCCGCTTCACACTCGGCTGCAAACCGATCCAGCAAGAGCTGAAGTCCGCAGCCTGATGATGCCA
>JAFMOD010001085.1:765562-782280 GCA_019802435.1 Corydoras maculifer
CTTGCATATATATATATATATATATATATATATATATATATATATATATATATATATATTGAAATTATATTTATATATATATACGGCACGGTGGCTTAGTGGTTAGCACGTTCGCCTCTCAGCACTAGGGATTCCCGGTTCGAATCCCCATCTGGGTGAAGTTTCCATGTTTTCCCCGTGTCTGCGTGGGTTTCCTCCGGGTTCTCCGGTTTCCTCCCACAGTCCAAAAACATGGATCAAGTCATTTGAGTTCTTTAAATTGCCCCATGTAGAGTGTGTTCGTGTGCGTGTCTGTGTGAGTGAGTCTGTGCCCAGCGATGGATTGGCGCCCTGTCCTGGGTATGTCTGCCCAGCGCCCGAGGCGTTCTTCCCTGGATGGGCGTGGGGAGCCCCACCGCGACCCTAATATAGGATAAAGCGGAAGATAATGAATGAATGAACATTGTATATATATTGCATATATATTGTATGTATATATGTGTGTGTGTGTGTGTGTGTGTGTGTATGTGTGTGTGTGTGTGTGTGTGTGTGTGTGTGTGTGTGTCGAGGCATAAATAAAGGATATTTCTGTGAAACTCGGTGGAGAAATTGGTAATGCTCATTAGATTGGAAAAGGTTACAAAACTATTTTCAAAGGGCTTGGACTCCACCAATTCACAGTCGGACCATCATTACCCTTTCCAAGTGTGGTCAACCGACAAAGATCATGCTAAAAGCAAGGCGTGTATTAGTTTGCGAGGTCACAAGGTAACTCTGTGCAAATTATAAGCAAATACAAGCTTTTCTTAGATCGGCTTATGCTACTGATCATGGTTGAGTAATATGTATTTTTTAAAATATTTTTACGGAACAATTTTTTTGGAAATTGTGTCATTTAAATATTGAATAAAGAATAATTCCATATTTTAAGTGTGTAACATTTTACTTTTTTGGCCTTCTCCATCTTGTAAAACCTAAGGGATGTTGAAAGACAATAATAAGGAAGCCATCCACAGTTTGGAGTAGGTAGTATACATATGTCGGAAAAGATTTAAAAAATAGATGAACAAAAAAATCTGAAATATAAACACATTAATCGATACTCTTGTGGCTGTATCGATGCTTCGAATCGCTGACTATATAATTGATTTAAATTGATTATTATTTTCACCTCTACTAATTATTACTAACCCAGGTTTCTGTAGCAGAGGCATTTTGCTGAATTATCAGTAATAACTGTAGAAGTGGCAATTACATTATTAAACAGAAATATGTTAAATACTGTTGAGAGCACACGACTTTTGCTTTCAGCAGCCATTAAGTTTTCTACCATGTTTGTCATGTCTACAACATTTACAACCCAAATACAATAAACTACCATTGAATTTTAGTGATAACACGGTAATAAAAACTGAGGTGGTCTAAATGGTGTAAGTTGTGAATTTGCTTTCTCTTTTGAGACTTTTATACAGAGAACTGATGGGGAGCTTTTTCTCTTGGTAGTGGATTTAATTCTTTTAGTTAGAAAGTGTTCATTACCTTAGATATGCATGGACTGGCCTGTCAATAGAACTAGTACTTTTAGCTGAAGAGAATGAATGCTGCAAACCATGAAAGAGTTCAATATATCCCTTAAATGCATTTTTACAAACGCACTCTGAGACTTCTCACAAAGGCCTGAATTTATAAGGGTTGTTTCCTTATTCTCACCCTAAACCATTATCTCAATTGATAATTGGACTATGCTGAAAAAACATCTTGGTGCTGTTTTTATTTATGTAATGAGATTCTTGCAGTAATGAGAGCATATTATGAACAAAGTGTATTATGTTCAGGTTATTTAAGTAGCGCTTATAACAATAGTTTATTTAGCAGGTTTATATTTTTCTAAGCATAAACAATGAAAGTTCAAGTGAAGGTAGGGCTGCAACAATCGATTATGAAAAGTGTCAACAACGAATTTCATTATCGACGACTAACGCACTACTCGCAGGTGACTTAAGCGGTTACGACATTGCGAGTAACGCAGAAATGGTGCGACCCAATGAATCGATAATGAAATCCTGAAACGTAATATGTTGGAATCACAGAGGAGGATTAAGAAGCTCAACAGCAGAGAAAATCACTACAGTATTCCGAGTTTCTTTAGTTTTAAAGTGAATCAACTAAACGGTGCACTCACACTATAAGAACCAGAGCACGCTTCATGCTGTTTTTGGTTGTTAACTGGATATTGATAGTGATGTGTGTTACTTTTTATTTTCGTTTAATTAGCTTAATCAGTGTTTAAATGTGCTTCATAAATATATCCAACTTGTACACAATGGTGGTAATTAATGGGATCTATGGGAGTGAGGGAGGATGAATTGCATTTAGACGGGGATTAGGTAACATATTGTAGCGTTCCATGTGTGGCCGCATTTTAGGTTGTACGTGGGTGTATGTGGGATCCGCCATTTGGGGTACAGTTACAAGTTGGCAGGTTGCCCTGCCAATGGGAATTTGCCCTTTGTGCTTTCCTGGGATGCTTCGCGATATATGGTTATTAAAAAGGGGGGGTTCGTGTGTCTGCGTGGCTGGAGTTTTCGGAGTTCTAAAGGATACTTACACTTTAGGCAAGACCAAAGAGATGGTTGTTGACTTCAGGAGGACAAGGCGTGATCACTCTCCACTGAATATCAATGGCTCCACTGTGGAGATCGTCAAGAACACCAAGTTCCTTGGAGTTCACCTGGCAGAGGATCTCACCTGGTCTCTCAACACCAGCACCATCGCCAGGAAGGCCCAGCAGCGTCTCTACTTCCTACGAAGGCTGAAGAAGGCACATCTCCCACCTCCCATTCTCACCACATTCTACAGGGGAACCATCGAGAGCATACTGAGCAGCTGCATCAGCGCTTGGTTCGGGAACTGTACCGCATCGGACTGCAAGTTCCTGCAGCGTGTAGTGAAGACAGCTGAGAAGATCATCTGTGTCTCTCTCCCCTCCATCACGGACATTTACACCACATGCTGCATCCGCAAGGCAACCAGCATTGTGGATGACAACACTCACCCCTCACATACACTCTTTGAACTCCTGCCTTCTGGAAAAAGGTACCGGAGCATCCGGGCCAACATATCCAGACTGCGAAACAGTTTTTTCCTCAGGCCATCAGACTCTTGAACAATATGACCAAACATTAACATATCCATTGTTAGCATGTTGCACATATCTTTATGCACATCTTTGCACCTTTTGCACACTTTTGCACATTATAACGAACTGCCGCAATTACAAACTCCTTAAGAATTTTAAAAATCAAGGACATTTTTTCTTAGAACATGCTCACACCACTAGTAGGCCACCAGCAATGTTACCTCTCCACTTAATGTCAACTGTTTACATTAACCAACTAAGGATTTACTTCATACTTGAATGTTTATTGTATCGTCCTGTATTTATTGTGATTCTTGTGTTTGCACATGTGCACTTTATGTTGGTTGTGTAGTAGCTGTTATGTGTAGCACCTTGTTCCTAGGGAACGCTGTCTCATTCCACATATACTATACTTTATATTATGGAATTACAAATAAAATACTTGAATACTTTAATAAACCCTGTTGGTTGAAAATGGCATCTCGACACTGTGTGAGTTCTTAGTCCACGCCACAACTGGTGTCAGTAGTGGGATCCAATCGCCTGGAACGCGTACTACAGGTGATCGATCGAGAACTGGGGTCTCTCGAACGTGGAACCCTTTGCGCGAGACGGAGAATGGCAGGACGGGAGATGGATTTGGAAAGCACCCGGGCCAACAGTTGAGTGGATGCAGCCTCAACTGCTGGATTATAACGGTGAGGCTGACTGGCCACAAGTCACGTTTGGGCCTGGCTCTGCAGGGGCAAGCGTTAAGTGTGTTAGGGGGGCTGCCCCCGGAGCATAGGGACAACCTGGCAGACCTCACCGGAGCGTTGAGAGGGCGGTTTAATCGACAACCCATTGAACCAGCCGCCAAACAGCTACTTAAGGCTAGACGACGCGAAAAGAGCGAGAAAATCAGTACGCTGGCAGCAGATGTGGAGCTGCTAGTAAGGCTGGCATACCCGTCATTTCTGCGGGGAGTTGTTTTCATTCACAACTTGCCCTGGATTACTTTGTGAATGCACTGGAGCACAGCGAATTAAGGCAGCACCTCATGCTAACAGCACCCGATTCGTTGCCGCAGGCAGTCGCGGAGACTGAATGCGGCGAAAAGATTTTTCTCCTGAACAGCGCCGGTTCAGGAGGGACGATGAGCGTGACCGCAATGAGAGACAAACCAGTGAGACGACGGCTTACCTGCTGGAAGTGCAGGGAGGTCGGGCACTGAGCTGGCCAGTCTACCTTGGTTGCGCGGGAAACGGAGCGGGAGCTGCCCAGTAAGGGACGGACGGTCACGGACGTATCAGCCAGATGGGATGCTGGAGATTATTACTCGATTGTGGGAGCGGTGCGAGCCCACATCTCGTTTGGATGGGTCCCATTCATGATGATTGTATCCTGGGTACGGACTTCCTGGAAAAGGTGTGCGCAACTGTGGACTTTAAAAGAGGATTACTTCACTGCGGCGGACTATCACTAAAGTTCTGCGTCTGAAGCAACTGGAAGGGGTATGACCACCCATGAAGTGGCGTCGACACAGGGGTGTAGCGCAATGAAAGACCCAGTCCTGTTGCAGGATTTGTTGACACAAAGCAGCACCGATCTAGACGAGAACCAGCGACAGTGGGTGTGGGATCTATTGCTTCGCTTTGCTGATGTGTTTGCGGCTACGGAGCAGGAATGTACCAGAACCAGCATGAAATCAACACCGGAGATGCTGCGCCGATCCGTCTGCGGTCCCATCACCTCCCCGTCGCTAAGCAGCAGGCAGTGGAACAACACATCAGGGAGATGGCGGCAACGGGCATCATTGAGCCTTCAATCAACCCCTGGACGTCACCTGTGGTGCTGGTAAAAAAGAAGAATGGCACTTGGCGTTTTTGCGTGGACTACCGCAAGTTGAATGCCGTGATAAAACTGGATTCTTACCTGATACCACGCATTGACGACGACGCACTGGAGCACTTAGTGGGTTTGGTGTGGTTCAGCTCACTGGATCTCCGCAGCAGATATTGGCAGGTACCCCCCTCTGTTTCTGCTAAAAAAATAACTTCATATTCATTGGGGAATAGGCTGTGGCAATTTAAAGTGCCACCGTTTGGACTGTGTAATGCGCCCACTACTTTCAAGAGACTCATGGACCGTGTGTTCCAAAAAAAAAATTTGTGGTCTATTTGGATGACATACTGATCCATGGTAGCGAATTCGATATGGCACTGTTCAACTTGGAGATGTGGTAATGCGTTGAGGGAAGCAAATCTTAACCTGATCCCTGCTAAGTGCTTGTTTTTACAGCGGTGGGTGAATTTTTTGAGTCACATTGTTAGCAGGGCAGCACTAATATTTTTTATTGAAAAGTTTCGCAATTTGATGAAATCTCTACATAACTGTAAAGTCTATTTGTAGATATTTGTATAGTGCACTAGGAACTTCAATTAATTACAAGTTATTCATTTTAGTTCAGTTATGTATGTGTTGTTTAATCAGGATGTATAGAGTGTCAATATTTTGTTTGAAATTATTATTTCAAATTATTATTAATTGAAAATAACCCAAATAAATTTTTGTGAAAACATTGTGGTTGTTAAGGAAAGTCAAAATTCTGTAAGTAAAATAGTGTAAAGAATTTTTTTCCCCCCCGAATGTCAGTGTTTTTCACTGGTAATTCCTGTGGTTTTGTTGTGCTCAGACTGTTTCATAATTCCCTGAAATGATTTTCTCTAATATAATGTATTATTTCTCTAAAAGTTTAGTTTGTATAGTTCAATCTTTTTACTTTAACTGATTATTTTATGATTTCACAATGTTTTTTGTCTCAGCTACTAGTCCTTTTTATGTTTTAGGATTGACAGGTTCCTTTTTAAATAAATTTACTGCTATTAAACCTTTTTTTAAATTTTATTATCTTCAAATGAAGGCAAAGAAAAATTAACATTCATACCATTTGCAGGAAGCATCATCACAAGTCCGGAGGAGCCGAAAATAAGCTGCCTGTCTGTGAACACTTTAATAGTGCTGGGGTCCATGTTAGTGATGGAATAGTCAACTTCACTAAACTAAATTCCTTAAGCTAAATGTTAGGTAAAAAAAAGCCAAAAAAATACTTGATCGAATTGGACTATTAAACATCATGTTTAGCCATGATATTAACAGTGATGTTGATGTTCCTCTTTATAATATGGGGAGTCTGAGTACTGGAAACAGCAAAGAGATATGTATCTGTCTGTGTTATATCAGTTCTTTAATAAGTTTTATACAGCAGTGTGATTTTCCTAATTTTACCACTAAGATGTGCTTGGTCTGCTTATTTCACACTAAAATTGCCCCAGCAGCTTGTCTGTGTTTATTTAAATTTTTTATTTATTTTGTGCATTTAATCTTACTTTTTATGCTGCTGGAGTAGGTGTACCCAATTTTGGTGTAGAGGCTTGGCTGCTGCTTCAGCATAGCTCTGTTGCCATTTCAATGATTGAGAATTCCTCGCAGAATGTCCTATTTCCTCATCATTTGTGGTAGAGTGGTGTAGAGCAGCAGTCGAGCAAGTAGATGTGCAAGGATTTGCAAATTCCCAGGTGGTAGGTGAAACCTAAGACCTGATTTGGATTGCACAGAATGTACATTGGCAGGTACATGGCAAAGGTTTGAAAATTTGCTATGGTTTCTAAATGTTTAGTGCATTACTGTCACCTTGTGTTCAGGAAGAAGCATTATCCATCAGCCTCATATTAGAGTTCATGTTCCTCTGGTTTTTCTTTGGTGGGCTGTAGCGGGGCTGAGGTTTTGTCCAGTGTGAAATAATTTTTTGATGTAACATTATGAATATTGTATGGTTGAGATCAGGGGTGCCCAATACATCGATCAATTGCACAGGGGTGTTGGGTAGATTGCGATGGAGGTTTGAAAAAATAGCGTTTATCACGTATCAGCGCTTTTTTACAGCACAGTATCAGAAGCACTTCTACACACGCGCGCACACATTCACACACACAATGTGATTCATTCTGAATCGTTATCTCTATAGCTGTGCAAGCAAGCAGTCTGCTCCCCCCGTCTCTCTCGCTGTTCCCAAAACTGGCACGCGGCCACGCCTCCGTGCCTAAATCCTAAGCATTGCTTAAACATTAGATAGTTTCTGTTTGTGTTTTTACACTTTATTGGACTGACAAGATAAGTAAGGGAGTTTGCTCCAAAATGCATTTTTCTTTTATTAATGTCCATGTTCTGTTTGGGGGAATGCAGGTTACAATGGCTGTTTTACATTTGTGATGTATACTGTGTGTTTGGTTGTTTGGGTGTACTAAAATCAAGTCTTCTCCATGCTACTTGCTGGAATGTCCATCTATCCATCATCTTACGCTTTATCCTCTAGGGTCTAGGGTCGCGGTGGGGTTCCCCATGCCCATCCAGGCGAGAACGTTTTGGGCGCTGGCCAGATTTAACCAGGACAGGACACCAATCTGTCACTGGGCACACACACACACACACACACTCTCTATATGGGGCAATTTGGAGAATTTAATTGACCTCAATCCATGTTTTTGGACTGTGGCAGGAAACCGGAAAACCCGGAGGAAACCCACGCAGAAACCCATGGGGAAAACATGGAATCTCCACCCAGATTTTGGATTTGAACCGGAAATCCCTAGCGCTGAGAGGCAAACATGCTAACCACTAAACCACCGTGCCCATTTGCTGGAATGTTTTTAATAAAAGAGCAATTTCTGTGAAAATGGCAATCTGAGGCAGTCTTTTCTATGCTGATTCGACAATAATGTGTGTAAACAGGTTTCAATATAAAAGCCTAAAAAAAGATTAACCTGGTAGATCTCGATGACCTGTCCAACTGGAAAAGTAGATCTCTGGCCAGAAAAGTGTGGGCACCCCTGGTTGAGATTGTGGAGGCGACTCTACAATTGTACTCCGTGATAAATATTTGGGTTTGTATGCTTCCCTCTGCTGGTGTTGATAAGTGTGTATAAATAAAGAGAAAAGATTTATACTTTTAATTCTTGTATATGCTTCATCAGATATTTTTCTTTTGTTGCTTCATTTTTTTTTTTTTTTTTTTTAATACCCGTTGTGCTTTTAGACTTTCCTGTCAGGGCTCTTTTAGACTCTTACTGTGATTAGTAATGCTGACTTGGCCTCTCTTCAGCTGTTGGACATCCTCTTTAAACTGCTAAATCGGGCTGCTTCCGATGGTGTTTGTGTAAACTCTTTGAATTCAATAAAGTCTTGTTCCAGAGCTAGATTTTCCCTGTGTTGTCTGTAAGGTGTAGATGGATGGTGTGGAATAATTCTTTTACTCTTGGCTCTAGAGGGCTTAGTCCAGAGGGCTCTCCAGGCTGTCAGCCTTTTAGAGCTACACTTTACACTTTTCCACACAAATTTACCATTTACAAATGGTAAATTTGACACATCTTGGGTCTGACATGTAGATGGTCATTTGGACAGGTTGTCATACCAAAGCATATAGTGAACAAGTTTATATATCATTATTAGAAGTTTATCCTGTGGTAAATGTATGTGTGAACAAATTATTGGTTAAAGGTTTTATTATATATCTTAATCTTTTCATTTATGTAAGTAAATTTTCCTGTTCTGTGTTTCCCTTAAAAATCAATTCAGAGCAACAACAACAAGTAATGAGCAAATGTGGCAATGGTCCCAGAAGTGAATTTACCTAGTTGCTGCTTATTGTATCACCTATGTATTAATTTATTAATTTATTAATTATTTAACAATTTAGATTTAATCTTTTTTATAAAATTATTATACTCTGTGATTTGGTATTTGGTTTTCCAAATATATATATATAGTCAGGTGCCTTGTCAAGTGAAACAGAACACTTGTGTTTTTTCTAAAAAAAAAAAAAAAAGGGTCAATTTCCAACAAAATTACATGTGATGGTCATGTTCTGCAACCCATTTTTATCCCTGACATTCAAACCTCAAAATGTATACAAGTTTGGTCATAGGTAATATATGTTTCATGTATCATCTATGTTTTATGCTGGTCTGGTTTTATGCTGGTTTTATGCAGGAGGGTATCTGAAGTCTATATGTGCGCACTGAACAGGTCACCAGTCCTTTCACAGCTGAGAACATGCAAAATAACATTTTGACCTGCCATGGGGTGACATTCTTGCCATGGGGTGAAAGTGCTCTCCAGTGCACCAATATGTCACATCAGAAAAGTACAAAGCATTATATATTACAAATGACAAAGCCACTCCAGTATCTTTTACAATTCTAACTGGTGCCATAGCTTATACTACATACCTTATACTGCTACACTGACACTCACTTCTAAAAATTAAGGTAATATGGGTCTAAATGTTCTGAAGACATGCAGCAACTGTAAATCATTTACTAGACCCGTAATAGAAAACCAGTAAAACAAGTGATAGTTTCAAGAGCAGAGAAGTGTTTGATTTACATTAGTATGTTTAGATCTGATATTCAACACAAGCTCTACCTGGTTGGGAATTGCTATTGAATTGCTAATTGCTACTGCCAAATTTGAAATAGCACTTATTTATATACAACAACTTGTTAAATAACTAAAACTGTTTAAGTAAAAATGTATTAAATTTTATTTATTAAGTTAATAACACTTATTCAAACTTGGTGACAAACCTGTACACACCTCGTCAGCATTTCCCCATATTATATTTTATGTACAATATTTTACAGTAAAAAATATATTTTTTTGGAAAAAAAAATGAACCCAAACTTTTTAAAGTAAGTCTATGTCATTTCTCTGTCATTCTTGTCTCTGGAGCCAAGTGTACCATGACAGTCATGCTCTAAAGGAACCTCTGCAAATGGACTTGCAGAGAATGGTTTATATTCAAGTATGATCGTTTTTACCTCAAAAAAGTATTCAGCTGTTGAATATACCATATCTCCTGTGGTACTGCATCAGTCTGTTTTCTGGTTCACTTTACAGTAATAAATTCAAGTTTGACACTGTGAGTTTAAGATATAGTCAGCAGAGAGGATTGAAAAACCAACAGCAGTGGTCATTACTACTTGCCTCTACATCGGACAGCACTGAATAGTACTTTCTTTTTTCTTTTCACAGACTACATATTATCTTAATGCTACTTTAAAGCATTCCTTTACTAGTTACAAGCAGACTTATGCTGGTGTTTTTTCTTTTGCAAATTCAGTCTCTGGTGTATAAGTATATCTAGGCTTTTTGATTTGTTTTTTTTACAGCTTAAAAGACAAATATCTGTATCTTTACCCATTCAACACCTCTTGATTTATTATACAAAACAGCAGCGAAAGGTAATTAAGAAAAAGAGAATAAATGCATGATTTCCAGCTTTACTTGTTTAGTAAATGACACCCATGGCTAATATCACAATTCATGAACTTGCCCTTTACGGAGTTGCCAAATCATTTAATATTATTTCTAAACTCTTAATCTTTAAATTAAACTTAATTAAGGTATTAAGGAATTACCAGAAGTTATATGTAAAATAAATTAATAAAACATTGTTCAACAATGAGGTCAGGACCAGAGCATAAACTTATAAATTATATCTAAATTATTATTATTTTTAAATTATAGTGTTGGCTAACTAATTGTGTGTTAAAATACAAAAAACTCATTTTTATTTGTTATATGGCAAGGTTAATTGCATTTGAGGAAGGAAAATTCCTTCCTCTTCGTTTTTTTTCTTTTTTATAATTTGATTTTGATGCTGTACATAATGTCAGTTGTTTGTTTATTGTTTTGTAGGTTTAGTCAAGGTAGAGGAAAGTCCATGGTTAACATTCCCTACAAATATTTCCTTGAATATAAAAAACTTTATTCTTTATGCTTTAGTGCATCTGGATAATACACCAAAAAATCTAAAAATACAACCTAAGAATACAGTCATCAAAACAGACATGATCTGCTCTGTTGTACCCTCCCACCCCAGCAGCCAGATGGTGCAGAATTTATTCTGGTACCAAAAAAATACTGATTGGTATTTGAAATTAGAATTTTTCTGCATACATGTTATATGACAGGGCATTATAATGCATTTTCGTAATTCTGATATACAGTATTACACCCTATCAACACCCTATCAAAACCCTATCAATATACAATGAGATTTAACAAACTTACTCTTTAGGACACTGTCGAGGTTTATATATCCTGTAACCAGCAAGAAGTGACTCAAGGGGCACCAATCAGTGTGTCACTTGCCATTTCTTTAAGAGCTAGGTGCGGTCTGACTTTGGTGGATTGCTATTTTATCAGTGCAGTGTGATCAATTACACATGAATGAATTCTTACACTGTTTGCAGGAAATGTCATCAAAAGCCCAAATCAAAGCCCAGTCATGTAGCTTGTACACTAGATAAAACAACCCATCACCTCTTTTGTTTACACTGTCTGATCGTAAATCTAACTAAACTTTTACTGGTGTAAGTCAGGTAGGATTACCAAAAATATTTTCATTTGCTAAATATCAAAATAATTAAAGAGAGAATATATATATAAAAAAACCTGCAGTGCTTAGAGTATAGCTATCAAGACTAGAACATGGTGGATTTTTGTAAAAAGTTTAGTGTATAAGACAGATAAAAAAAAAAAAATTCTTCTCCTTTGAAGCACCAAGCATTTTTGCAGTGTACTGTCTATTTTGTATCACTGCACCTATGCACATTATATTCTTTGAATTTTGTAAAGAAAGTTAATAATTTAATCATTTACATTATAGAAAAGTACACTATGTTATTTTTTGAAATTAATAAAAGTCATTCACTACATAGAATAAAGAAGAGAAGGATCGTTGATTTATTATGTTAACTTATATGTGTTGTAAGATAAATAAAAGTAACAAAAAAAAAAGGTTTCGTATTGATCAATTTTTTACACCACTGCGCTGCCTGTGCGGAAACATTGGAGGGAGCCCTTGTCCACACCAACAGCTCACTAGAGCATCGCCTTTGAAGCTGGAGCTGCTTGACTTGGGCAAATAGAGAGTAAACATGGATAACTTTTGTGTTATGTTTTGGCCAGCAGTGGTTTTGCAGCTTACTGCTTGCAACCCACTTTTCTTTACTGGTCTCTGCTCTGAGTGGCAGCACAAATAAATTTTCAATTGAAGTTTTGTTGATGACCTGAAGTAATGATTTGTCATTTACTTGCATTCAGTACAATGTGCTGTTGCACTGTGTACTAAATTCTTGTCAGTGATTAAGTAAGAAACATTATATTGCATCTCATTTACTGTGCACTCTGTTGCTGGCAATTTTTTACACTGTTTCTTTCGTGGCTTAATATTATCATCAGGTATTCGTACTGTCCTAGTTTGTTGCCAGGCACATCATCAAGTCCACTTGATTGCTTTAAATTCTCTGAATAATTACCCACTCTGTATGTGGAATAAATCAGACATTATACATGGACATTATACATGGAAGCTGGCAGGGTACTGTTCAACTAATTTGCACATTTTCAATTTCATACACAGCTCTTCCAGGTAATCACTCAATACAGTAAGTTTAGGATTGCTGTCCTTATGTGAAATATGCCTCCCTTTCACCTGACATATTAGAAATATTTTTACTGAGAAATATGTTGAAACCTTTAATACTTATTTGTCATTTGTGAGAAAAAAAGAAAGGCAAAGATGAACACTACAGAGCTTCAAATAAGAAAAAAAAACATCCAAATTGCAGACTCCTCTCTTGTCTTTGGTCTCTTTCTCTTTATTCTCCATCTGTTTTTTTTTGTTTATAGCAATCATTGTGAAAGGTCTCTCTTAGCTGTTAAAAGACTGCTGCCTTTTAAAACCTACATATGTGGATTGCTACAGTGTACCCCATCACCAGTTTCACATAGACAATTTTTCAAACAATCTATTTATATTTATCATTATTTTTATACCAAATGTGCAAGGTTACCTAGTTATTTGGTGTGCCTTTCAAACTCCACAGTATCTAATATTTCTCAAAGATATCTAAGAGACTTCAGTGAGTTTTCTATAAATAAAGTTAACATAAGTAAGGTATTGATTAAATATATCTAAATTCTTCTTCTATTTATTTATATAATTTATATAATTATTCTATTCTACAAAATATCCTTAATAAATTTAAATACAAATAAATTAAAATTATCTTTAAAAATACTTAGTGAACACAGCAGGGCATCTGTAGAAGGGCATCAACAGATCAGCAGGATTTTGTGTGCTCCTTTGAGTGAGGAGAAATAGGAGAAACGCTATTAGAGACCCTGCTAAGACGGTGCAGCTTGATTGACACCAGAAGACACCACAATTGGCTATGCCCTGTTCTCTTTCCAGATAACGTGAAGGGTTCAGATTGTTGCTGCCTGCATATTATACAGCATAAATGGTTTATTTGTGGGTCAGTTATGGTCTGGGTAGGCATATTTTTGAAGAGTGGCACAAACCTTGATGTGATAGTCAATGAATAGTATTAGGTATTGGGATTAAATCCTCACAGCCATTGTCAGCTCTTACACTGGCCCAGTGGGCCCCTAGGTTTTTACCCAGAGTGTGTAGGCAGTTCCTGAGCAAGTAAGGCATTGATGTCATTAATTGGCCCTCCCATAAACCATACCTAAATGCCATTGAAAACTTCCAGGACTGCCAAGTCATTCCACAGACTGTTCAGGACATCCCAGATGCCATAATCCAGCTCTAGGAGGATTCACATGGGGGTTATACACACAGAAGGATGCACATGGGGGTTATACATGTATCAAAAACAAATATGCTTCCTAAATATATATATATATATATGGCGGCACGGTGGCTTAGTGGTTAGCACGTTTGCCTCTCAGCGCTAGGGATTCCCGGTTTGAATCCCCATCTGGATGGAGTTTCCATGTTCTCCCAATGTCTGCGTGGGTTTCCTCCGGGTTCTCCGGTTTCCTCCCACAGTCCAAAAACATGGATCAAGTCAATTGAATTCTCAACAATTGCCCCATATAGAGTGTGTCTGTGTGAGTGAGTGTGTGCCCAGCGATGGATTGGCGCCCTGTCCTGGATCTATCTGCCCAGCGCCTGATACGTTCTCCCCTGGATGGGCATGGGGAACCCCACCGCAACCCTAATAGAGGATAAAGCGGGAGATAATGAATGAATGAATGAATACAGTGGGTTGCAAAAGTATTCATACCCCTTGAACTTTTCCATATTTTGTCACATTACAACCACAAACATAAATATATTTCACTGGAATTTAATGTGAAAGACCAACACAAAGTGGTATACAATTGTGATGTGGAATGAAAGTTATACATGAATCAACAATTTTTTTACAAATAAAAAACTGAAAAGTGCGATGTGCAAAATTATTCAGCCCCCCTGAGTCAATACTTTGTGGAACCNGTCATCAGGCAACTTCTGAATGCAATTGGTTGCACTCAGGGAAAAGGGGGCTGAATAATTTTGCACATCGCACTTTTCAGTTTTTTATTTGTAAAAAAATTGTTGATTCATGTATAACTTTCATTCCACTTCACAATTGTATACCACTTTGTGTTGGTCTTTCACATTAAATTCCAGTGAAATATATTTATGCTTGTGGTTGTAATGTGACAAAATATGGCAAAGTTCAAGGGGTATGAATACTTTTGCAACCCACTGTATATATTATAAGGTTATAACATTTTGTGGGACATATTAGTTTATGTCTTATTAGCTAATTAAATTATAACATTACTTATACAAAAAGTACTGTATACAATAGTCAGTAACATATGAAGAAGCGTGACAATTTTTGAGTAATTGCACCATGACAACACAAATGAAAAGGGTGACCATTTGAAACAAAACAGAAGAATGCATATTGCAGAATTCGAATTTGATTAAATTGGTCCTCCTTCCTTGCCACCCACTGTTAATCAGACAATAAATCAAATGTTTATTAAACTGTATGTTGCTTCTAACGGCATTGCAGCAGGAGACATCGTCAAATGAAGGCATGATTAATGAACATGGATGCTCCAGTTGAGTAAAATCTCAGGGAGGAGACATTTCCAAAATGAATTATTACAGATTAAATCAATTTCAAGCTCTAAGTGCTTAAAATAGGGCTGCAGTCAGATGGGATTTTCAGTGGATTTATTCTTTAGAAATGACACTTAATCTGACCATATCGCACAATGATCTCTGCCCTGGTGTATTTTTGCGTTTTAATGATAAGGAGAGATTTACCTTAATAATGTAATTGCCAACAAAGCTAATTTTCAAAAATATTGTTACAATTTCTGAAAATGCAAAATCCCTAACCCTAACCCATATATATATACACATACACACACAGTGCATCCGGAAAGTATTCACAGCGCTTCACTTTTTCCACATTTTGTTACGTTACAGCCTTATTTCAAATTGTATTAAATTAATCTTTTTCCTCACAATTCTACACAAAATACCCCATTATGACCATGTGAAAAAAGTTTTCTTGAGAGTTTTGAAAATTTATTAAAATTAAAAAATAAAGAAATCATATTTACATAAGTATTCACAGCCTTTGCTTAATACTTTGTAGAACCACTTTGGCAGCAACTACAGCCTCAAGTCTTTTTGATTATGATGCCACAAGCTTGGCACACTTATCTTTAGGCAGTTTTGCCCATTCTTCTTTGCAGTACCTTTGAAGCTCCATCAGGTTGGATGGGAGACGTCTGTGCACAGCCATTTTCAGATCTCGCCAGAGATATTATGTTAATCATGATCTGACAAGGCGGCACGGTGGCTTAGTGGTTAGCACGTTTGGCTCTCAGCGCTAGGGATTCCCGGTTCGAATCCCCATCTGGGTGGAGTTTCCATGTTCTCCCCGTGTCTGCGTGGGTTTCCTCCGGGTTCTCCGGTTTCCTCCCACAGTCCAAAAACATGGATCAAGTTAATTGAATTCTCAAAATTGCCCCATATAGAGTGTGTCTGTGTGCGTGAGTGTGTGCCCAGGGATGGATTGGCGCCCTGTCCTGGGTCTATCTGCCCAGCGCCTGAGACGTTCTCCCCTGGATGGGCATGGGGAACCCCACCGCGACCCTAATAGAGGATAAGCGGGAGATAATGAATGAATAAATGATCTGACAATAAACAGACATGACTGTGCGCTGTGACTGTGTACCGCATTGAGAATGTTAGGTACATTCGAACCAAATCGGAAATGTGAATCAATTGATTCCCTGAAGATTCTTAGAAAACATCCGTTTTCTAGGAATCTTTCTAGGAATGTAATTGTCATTGTCATTCTTGCTTATAGCTTTTGAATGCTGTTTAGTAAAAAGGGTGGGCAATTTCAGACGCCAATGAGGAAAAGTGTATGTAGATTTTTTAAGTCACATGATTGCAAGATTGATTCTTATTGCTAAATATGACATTCAGTTTTTCTTAAAGAAACTTACAAGTATTTTAACTTAGCCTTTTTCCCAAAAAGGGAATAAAAATCACACAAGGGCCCCAACTGGTAGCTTTTATTGGAGTCATTGTTTAAACCACAAAGCTTAAGCCTAATGCGTCAACATCCGAAGTGGGTGAAAGGGTTTAAATGATGGTATATATATAAATATAAATATATATATATATATATATATATATATATATATATATATATATATATATATA
>JAFMOD010001085.1:812274-855207 GCA_019802435.1 Corydoras maculifer
GCTGCCTGGCCGCTCAAGGAGGATGAGTCCCCCACTGAGTCTTGGTCCTCCCAAGGTTTCTTCCTTGAATAACAACATAAAAGGGAGTTTTTTCTTGCCACTGTCGCTTCGGCTTGCTCTTTGGGGGTTTAAAGGCTTTTCATTCTGTAAAGCTGCTTTGTGACAATGTACTGTTGTAAAAAGCGCTATATAAATAAATAACTTGAACTTGAACTTGTACGAGGCTACACGGCCCCCGCAAAGAAAAATTTAAAAGAAGCTTACCTGGGCTCTGGACTCCCCAAATTGACTGGCACGTCGTGATGTTACACTCGCCTACCTAGGGATTAAAGCGGCTGCGCATTAGAAGTGCAGACCCGTCGCGCTCTAACGCGCTGAAGGGAGCCAGGCACGCAGGTAGCAGGGAAACGGAATTTATTAAAGGTGTAGTACACCACAAAACAAAGGTACAACCGCGAGTGAACATAAAAGGATTCTACGACGTGCACGGGGGACAAGGAACGAAAGAAATATATACAATCGACATCCGACCACGTGCACAAAACAAACCAATGAACAGAAAGAGATAATTAACTAAACTAAGGCCGCCAATAAAAGTAAATTAACACAGAACAGAATGAAAGAACAAAAGTACAGGTGCTCTAGGCACCTGTTACACTTGGTACCTACTGTAGTTTAATTTACAGTAATGTTTCAGTAGTCCTGCTCATTCTATTTGAGGATTTTTAGCTAATATTTCTTTCCTTCCATTAATTGCTTACCTTAGGTTCTGCCATAACATTTCAATTGGAATAATGATTTAGACTTCACAATCTCAATATTCATTCATTCATTATCTCCCGCTTTATCCTCTATTAGGGTCGCGGTGGGGTTCCCCATGCCCATCCAGGGGAGAACGTCTCGGGCGCTGGGCAGATTGACCCAGGACATGGCGCCAATCCATCGCTGGGAACACACTCATTCACACAAACACACTCTATAGGGGGAAATTTGGAGAATTCAAACACCGGAGAACCCGGAGGAAACCCACGCAGACACGGGGAGAACATGGAAACTCCACCCAGATGGGGATTCGAACCGGGAATCCCTAGCGCTGAGAGGCGAACGTGCTAACCACTAAGCCACCGTGCCGCCCAATTTCAATATATTATTTTTATTTTTCTTGAACTTGTTTTTGTAATTTTGTAAGGATATGAAATTTGGTTTGGTGCATGCTTTAAGATTTAAGGTTGAGAGTTAAGGTTTTCTATCTCTACTGAAATAGAAACTTTGCCTTTTTTTTGTAACTTTTCTGCTTTTTTTCTGACCCATGAAATCTTCAAACACATTGAATTTGCCATCAAGTGTTTACCCTCCCCATAGCAGACCCTTTTCAAATCTGCCCCATTTTTCCATTTCTTCTAAAAATTTCAGTGCCAACTGCCACTTCATGCTCCACTGATTTTCACTTTACTGAAAAGAAATAAAAATGTTTGAACAGCACCCTACGTTAATTGCAAGTTTCTGTATCTTATTGCCAGACTGCACAGTAAATCTCATTTATTAGCATTTATTGTAATACAGAATATCACAGTTTATTAAGTAGAAATAGAATTTTTATGTAGTCCTAAGGAAGTGTCATAAGGAACGCTTTACACAAGTTCCAGCAGAAAAGTACTGGTGAAAAAAGTACTGTAACAATGCTGACTGACATTTGAGCAATTTCAGAATCCAAGGTCATCACAGATCACAGATGAACAGTTGTAAAGAACATTTAAACAAAACATGTGGTTATATTGATTGTATTAAATGAATTGACTGTAAGGGATTTTCTATTAGTTTAGCAGGAAATGGGAAATAGGGTGTCTATAAATAGTGATCACATCAATGATCAGGACAGTTTAGATTTGGAATGGCAATAATATCACAAATTGTAGTGGAATGAATAAAAGTGAATGGGACCAAAAAGGCCGGGTGTGTGGGGCATATGTAAATATTCAGTATAAATATTCAGTAATAGGACAGAGTTGGAACTTTGATATCTCAAACGATTTAAGAATGAATGGAAGTATATGAGAACAAACAACGGGCATGGCCGGGTGAGTAAGGGGAATGTCTCTCTCTCTATCTAGCTCTCTTAATAGTCTTAATAGTCTTAAATCTTAAATAGTCCTTTAAAAAAACTTAATAGTCCTTTAAAAAAGATTGTTTGAAGGTGATATATGTACCTCGGCTAGGCCTATTCATTTGACTTAAACATATTTTTGTTCATCCACAGGCTCACTGGCATGAACCTTCCATCGCCTGTGATTAGCAGCAAGAACTGGCTGCGATTACATTTTACGTCGGATAGCAACCATCGACGGAAAGGATTCAGTGCTCAGTACCAAGGTTAGAAAGAATGCTGATCTTAAATGACACAAATGTGAATTACATGAATGTGTGAATGGTTGGTTTGTTGGTATATGTGTATGTTTGTTAAGTATGTTGGTGAATTTGCTTCGGTGAGTGGCTTGATGGTTGGATTACACAGTGAAATCCTAAGAAAACTTTTCTATCCAGTATCTAGCACATGATAAAAAAAAAAATTAAAAAAACATTAAATTATACACATACATTTAGTAGTCTAGCGGTCAATAAAATAAATATTATATATAAAAATCAAATACCATTTTCTATGGCTTCTGAATCAAGTGATATAAGACATAGACATGAGACATAATGTAAAGACATGATGTTATAGCCTACATTATATTTGTTCAAAATCTAAAATGCATTATAGAAGTACCACTGGAATTGTCTAGGCCACACTGTGGTAACTCCTGCAGAATAAGGCCTGGCATTGTCCTGTTATAATATATCTGGAGACAGATTATATTTTTAAAAGTATACTATAAGCTTAGGCATCAATGGTACATTTACATCTATGTATATAACAAATACACTGTGCAATCACTATTGCTAAACTTTACATAATTCCTTGGTTACAGTCTAGATGGTCTTTTTCAACTCTGGCAGATGGAATCTACAATAGTGCTTAAAAGTTTAACGCATTAGTATTTTTTTATACTTCTGCGTAAGTCTTATTTATTGGGAAAGAAGCACATTATTACACATTTTGAAAAGCTGTAAGTAAACTTTTATACTAATTGTTGATAAGTCTGATCAGCTTAGAAGAATTTAAGCCCTTTCCTATGTGAATGAATTACATTTACATATACATTACTTTCAATCTTTAAACATTTTATCCAAAGTGACTTACAATTGAGAACACCACAAGTCAGTAAGTTAAAGTGTGGCCAGCAGCATTATCTGCATCATTATCAATCATGATGATTTGACAAATTAAATACCTGGTTTAAATACCTATATTTTTCCTACAGCGTTTCCACTATTTTGCATAACTAAAAAGTGAAATTAAGAATTGGAGTAAGAATTGGCCCTGCGATAAGGTGAAAGGACAAGTTGGCAAATAGGGCATATGGACTTGTTGAAATGAACTTGATGAATTATCTTTGGAATATAAAGTGTAGGTAGGAGGAAACGTATCAAGTGACCTTTAGTCAAGAGTCAGAGACTTGTGTTAAATGTGGGCATCAACAGGAATTCAATGGAGAGAACTGAGTAGTGGAGTAACATGGACTTGATTAGATGTGGTTGACACAACACAATCTGAAGTGCTAACCCATGCCATATGCTGCACAATGAAAAAAAAAAACAGATTCTTGATGCCTAAAGAAAAGCATAACAAGAGAAACTGTTTTTTTTTTTACAGATGAACCACAAACCTTCTAGCCAAATGTTTAATGGACTGATGAAACCAAACTAGAGCTTTTTGCACTGGATACCAGCAATATGTTTATAGATGAAAAGCATATAAAGAAAAGCTTACCCTACCTACAGTAAAATAGGGTGAAGCATACATAATGTGGCACTGCTTTTTTGCTACTGGGACTGGAGGCCATTAAAGTGTCTGAAAAACAATAAAATCAGAAAAGTATCAGAGAGTTTTAAAGCAAAATGTGCTCCCAAGTGTAAGACAACTATGCAGTGACCAAACAAAATAAAATGGGTCCTACAGCAGAATATTGACCCAAAGCACACATCCAAAAGTACACAAGAATGGATTAGAAGGAGAAAAGGACCGTTTTAAACTGGTCTACAATGTGTCTTGATTTCAATGCTGGAATAAATGCAATAAAAGTTTTGAAAAAAGAAATATTATAGGTGATTATTTATTTATTACGGGTGATAGACCCTGGCATGTTCACTGTGCTCTAATCAATTTATATTTAAGTCTTTCTATAGATAATGGTGTTTTAAAATGCAGTAGTTAAGGGTACCAATAATGTTGACCACAACTGTAAGCCAGCACAGACTTAAATGATGCAAAACACCTAAAATTTTGCTGTTTTAGAGCTGGTAATTAATTAAGTGCATATGATTAGCCCGACTGTTACTAACCTTGTCGATACCTATGGAGACAAAAATGCTATTTAATTTTTTTTCATACACTTTTTTTGCATCTTGGTTTAATGTTTAATGTAATGTGTCTTTTTTCTCCACATAAGTTATTATTGTGTATTGCAGACATATTGGTTAGATTTAACAATTACATTGGTGCATTTTTGCCAATTGTTTTTCAAATAGGATTTGTTTACATATGACAAAGCATAGAGCTGTGGGCCACTGAGATATGGCACTGATGGCCCACTATTGGCACACTACATGTAAGCCAAAGTTATCCCTCGTATTTATAAAATTATGGGTGATTTATAAAATTTTAAAAATGATGCCATTTTTAACAGCGGACAAACTAAGGAATTGACTCACATGAAATTGTTATTTCAAAAGAGTTATAGACAAAGTGATTCCATCTCTTGTACTGATCAGAAGGGCCCATGACCTTGGTAAGTGGAAAAAACCTGTGGGATAGGACAACATGGGGAGAGAAAGGACTGGGTTAATAAATGAGTATATAATTATATATTACTATATATGAGTACTATATATACTGTATATATATAATACTATATATATTACTATTACTATATATCATTACTAAATGCATTTGAGATTTATTGTCCTATAGATGTGCAAAACAATGTGCACTTTAATATGGTTTATGGTTTAATGACCTTTTTGTAGTCACCTGCCTGAAATATTAGTTTAGCCTGGGGCGAGGCTTCCTGTAAGGTTGTAAAAAGAAGAGAAAATCAGTCCTTTTGTTAGTCCTTGATTGACTGTGTAGGAGTTAGTCTTCACTATATTTTGTACTGTGCTGAAGACAAGTCAGTTACCATTAAAGGTTTAACCTTTAGTATTCATTACTTTTATGTTAATTATATAAATAATTAATTTTCACTGCTGTAAATAAAACTGGGATAACAGTTTTTTATTAGTTTTTGGTGTGGGGAACCTAGATACATGTGGATCTTTATGTGTCTCTTTGGTTATATCATTTTTGTAGAGAGAACTTTCACAGGCTCACATGTTCCAAAATACATCTAGATAGATTTTGTTGTGTTCCCATTTTAGTAAGGAGTATGTAGGTGAATGTGCATGTTTCCGTTCATGTAGTGGGGGTTACAAACAACATGCTAATCAATTTCTTTCGGTATCCATAATAGTTGGTCACTGTTTCTCATGCCAGTTTAAAATTGCATATCCGTACTGTAATTTGACATACACTTTTCAGCTCATTTTAGTTATATTTTCTTCTTTTGACAGTAAAAA
Source organism: Corydoras maculifer (assembly GCA_019802435.1). Lineage (NCBI taxonomy): Eukaryota > Metazoa > Chordata > Actinopteri > Siluriformes > Callichthyidae > Corydoras > Corydoras maculifer. Next base: position 817,990 of record JAFMOD010001085.1, read on the forward strand.
AAGCCATTGAGCTAAAGTCCAGAGGGGTGAAAATGCTTCCAAATAAGGACACGAGCCACAAAAATGCAGTCTGTAAGTATATGTTTACATTTATTTAAAATAACCCATGTTATTAGACATGCTGTAAAACAAAACTGTTTTACACCATAACTATACAGTATCTAAAGTAAAGTAAAAAAAAAAAAGTAATATTTGGGTTTATTAGGTCCAAAGCAATGAATATGTAGTAACAGTCAAAAGTTTGGACGCGCCTCCTTTTTGCTCCTCTTATTGTTCTTTTGTCAATTCTTCTACTGTAAAGATGGACTTTGTAGTTTTACAATTCCAGACTGCAATTCTGTTTGTGGACTACAAAACATACTGTGTTACTCCCCTTTATTCTGTTCTCTAATTGTCAGTACCCCAATAGTAGCACCACAGACAACTGCTGTCATTACACTTGTATCAAAACATATTTTTCTCCATTCATATATACTGTGTTACTCCCCTTTATTTTATTGTCATGTACTCTACCCAACTCTTTTCTTTACTTTTCTACAACTGTTTCCATTAAGTTTCATTGATGTTATATGAGGTGAAGGTATGAACCACTGTCTCACTGCTTCTATTTTTTTTTAATGTTTAGACCTTATTCTTTAAAGGTAGAATCACATACTTATTTTTAACACAAGACTTGCAATTGATAAAACCAGTGAACGGATTGGATGAAAACAAATCTGATTTAATGAATTTTATTTACAACTCTAATAAAGAGCAAAATAAATAAAATAGAAATACAGTAATAGATGCCCCAATCATCCACCTGGTTATCCTACAATAAAATAATACCTTAACCAACTTGTCTGTCATTTTACACCCTCCACTAATACATTCAACTTCACTTTTTGGATGTCAGGTTGATTAATAATTTATGGCATCTTCATGAAGTTACTGCATATTTAAGCTTTTAAATATTGCATATTTTGAGCTATGTATAATTCTCACCTCCTGGATTTCAGAATACAGTAAAATGTCTGTTTAGCAGATTTAAATATATTGGTCAGTTTGGAAACATCAAAATCTTCTTAAATTTTATGTCTGAATGTCTTCGGGAAATCTTTTTTTAAGGCTATACCCAGATGGAACTGTGGTCTCTGAGGCATGAGAAGTAGGGCAAGTTATCCAGCCGACAGAGTGTGTGGAATTATTGTTTTGGCAAAGATAGAACAGGATGACAACAGGGGATGAATGTAAAGAAAGATGTAAGGCCACCAACACTTATATACTACATGGTATATATACTAATACACTTATATACTACAGGGTCCAGATAATTAATTTGTTGCCAAATACTTTCCATCTAATTTTTGCAATGAGCTATAAGAATCATTACATTTAATAATCATATTGCTGAATCTCTCACTCAGGGTCTCAAGTTATTTAGTCTGTGAGAAACATTGTACTCTGATTCTAGCGGTCAGGTTACAATGGTACTGGTTTGACAGGGTGTCAAGATTGCCATTTTTTTAACTAGGCCTATAAGTGAAATGAAAGGTAAAATAGGTTTTAAAAAACTAACTATGGCATTAAATTTTCTGATATATTGAAGAAAACTTTAAATGATTTTGTAAATCCTTAGTAGTATTGCGTTGTAATTTTAAATGTATGTTTTTCAATTTAATATCTATTACACAGTACACACAAAGCTTTACACTGAATGACCATATATTTACTGTGTCACGTGCGCAGAGCATGCATAGTAAACAATGTTCAATGCAAAGTCCAATGTTCAATGCAAAATAATATTTAATAAACAAAAAGCAACTTCCAAAATAAATAAAGCGAAACAAAAAACAAAACACAAACACAAAAAGGAGGCGAGCTGGCCAGACGCCAGTAGAAATGACAGCGTAACCCGCGATGATGACGATCACCGATGCCATCGAGATGGAGAGCAAACGACACTGCAGAGCGCTTAATCCTGTAACAGAAATCACACAAGGAGAGTCAGGCAACAAGAACCAATGCGACGAACAAGCACAACAGGCGGACTGAAATAGGAAGGAGGAAGTAGGAGGTGACCAAAAACAGGAAACCGGAATCAGAATTGGGGTGACCTGGAGCGAGATCGAGTCTGCACAAGACCGTCCACAGAACCACCTCCAGGTGACGCAGAAGAGATGCTAGAGGGAGCAGTTGTGGCTGTACCACCCCCCCCCTCTCTTAGGAGAGTGAGGCACGGGAGTGTAGGAAGGAGACTTACCTCGACGACGCGGCCGAATACGGCCACGGGGGGCAGGCTTCTCGGGATGACTAGCATGAGTTGGGGATCCAAAATGTCTGCGCTAGCTACCCAACTGCGTTCCTCGGAACCAAACCCCTCCCAATCAACCAAGTACTGAATAGTGGAACCACATCCAGCAGAGTGGACACCGTGAATACATCCAGAAATGATGCGGGCTGGGTTACTGTACCTTCTTGCAGAGCCGAATCCAGAGGACCAGTTACAAAAGGTTTAAGGAGGGATGTGTGGAAGACTGGATAAACACGATACTGACGAGGTAGTTCCAATCGATATGATACCGGGTTAATTTGATGCAGTACCTTAAAAGGACCAAGAAATCTGGGCAAAAGCTTGCGAGAACCTGAACGGCAATGAAAATCGTGGGAGTTGAGCCAAACTAAGTTTCCTGGAGAATAACCCAGGGCCTGACTACGACGTCAATCCACATAGGTCTTATTGCGATGCAAGACTTGGTCGATACGTTGATGGACCTCGGACCATATCCTCTCACTACGCTTGAACCATGCATCAACAATGGGTGAATTGGAGGGTTCTGGATCCCACAATGCAAACGGTGGTTGGAATCCCAACACACACTGAAATGGGTTCAGCCCAGTAGCAGAATGACGGAGGGAATTCTGTCCAATCTCTGACCATGGAAGAAACAAACCCAATCCGAAGCGTTGTTCCAAGCAAAGATACGAAGGAACTTCCCCAGCTCTTGATTAGCTCACTTGCACAATCCATTACTCCATAGGATGATAGCCGGAAGTAAGACTGACCGTGGTACCCAATTTTTCCAAAAAGGCCCTCCAGACCGTGGAAGTAAACTGAGGGCCCCTGTCAGACAGGATATTCTCCGGTATGCCGAAGATAGAGAAACAATGGGTAAACAGAAGCTCTGCAGTCTGAAGAGCTGAAGGAAGTGCCGCCAAGTGCCGCACGAGAAAAATGATCAATGAGGGTAACCACTGGAAACGGGCAAATCCGTAATGAAATCAATGGCCACGTGGGACCAAGGACGCAAAGGCACCGGCAAGGGATTGAGCTTACCAGCGGGTAAGACCTTTGAAATCTTACACGCCGCACAAATGGAACAGGAGGAAACCACCTGCTAAACGTCAGAGTTTAGAGACTCCCACCAATATTTATGTCAAAGAAGTTGAATAGTCCGATCTACTCCCGGATGTCCTGCACACAACAAAGAATGAGCTCAGATGATTAAGTGAGTACGGAAGGGTAAGAGTACAAACAGTAACCCAGACGGGCAGTGGGGAGGAGCTGGACAACCCTGTAAGGCCCTCTCGGTCTCGTGATCAAAATCTCAATGTATGGAATTCAGGAAACATCTCGCGGGAAGAATGGACGCTTTCTCCACTGACCCGCTACCAATACTCGGATGCAGTCGGGAAAGGGCATCTGCTTGGAGTTTATGATGACCTGGTCGATAAGATATGGTGAAATTAAAATTGTTAAAAAACAGTGACCAGTGAGACTGACGGGCATTAAGGCGTTTGGCCCCCTTAAGATATTCCAGATTCTTGTGATTAGTTATAACTACAAAGGGGTGGTTGGATACCATTAACCAATGCCGCCACTCCTCCAACGCAATTTTAATAGCCAACAACTCCCTGTCCCCAATGCTATAGTTGCATTCAGTAGGAGACAACTTCCTAGACAGAAAAGCCACTGGATGATAATGGGAAGATGACTCCGGTCCCTGACAGAGGACAGCCCCACCCCATTAGAAGAAGCATCCACCTCCACTAAAAACCGAGAATCAGGATCTGGGTGAGCTAAAACAGGAACCGACACAAAAGGGGCTTTGAGATAACGAACGCCTGCTCTGCTGTCTGGTTCCAGTGAAGGTGCTTTGGTTTCCCCCGTAAATGATTGGTGAGAGGTAAGGCCAAGGATCTGAAACCACGAATACATTTACGGTAGAAGTTAGCAAATCCCAGAAAACATTGTAATTCCTTGACAGTACTAGGTGCTGGCCACTCCACCACAGCCTGGACCTTACTCGGGTCCATCTGTAAACCCTTGGCAGAAACAATGTAGCCCAAAAATGATATCTGTTGTTGATGAAACTCACACTTATCATCACATACAATAAGCTGGTTTTGAAGCAGACACCGAAGGACGGTGGTAACGTGATGATCCATGGTAAGATCGGATGAAAAATCAGAATCTCATTAAGGTAGACCAGGATTAACTTCTCTAAAAAGTCCCGCAAGACTTCATTAATAAATGCCTGGAAAATACCTTTAGCATTAGTAAGACCAAAAGGCATAACCAGGTACTCATACCGCCCTTTCGAATACGTAGCAAATTATAAGCATTTTGAAGGTCCAATTTATAAAAAACAGTGGCTCCCTTTAACCTTTCTAAAGCTGAGGGAACTAATGGCAGAGGGTAAGCCAACCTGCGGGTAGCCTGATTAAGCACCCGATAGTCAATACAGGGCCTCAACGAAAAATCCTTCTTGGGTACGAATAAAAATCCAGATGCAACCGGGGATTTGGAATGCCAAATAATGCCCTGTTGAAGCGATTCCTTGATATATTCACGCATAGCCCTACTCTCAGCTTGAGTTAAGGGATATGGACTTACACGAGGTAGTTTGGCCCCTTCAGTAAGAACAATGGCACAATCTGACACATGGTGAGGAGAAAGCATGGAAAATGTGGAGGAACCAAATACCTGGGCCAGTTCCAAGTAGCCAGATGGGACTCCACTAGGAAGCTCCGGAAGGATTAGGTCCTTAGGGCGCGGCCTGGGCAGAGGTGGGTGGAGACAATGAGCGAAACAATATGGAGACCAATTGGTAATATCTCGAGAAGTTCAAGAGATGGCCAGATCGTGCCGCTGAAGCCAAGGTAACCCTATAATGAGAGGAAAGGAAGGAGAAGAAATAAGTAGAAACGTTAAATCCTCTGTGTAAAAAGCACTCACAGACAATTTACTAGACAATGTGGAATGTGAAATAGTACCAGAGTGCAGCGGGCGACCATCAGCGGAACTAACCCGGATGGAATGCACAAGTTTAGTTTTAGGAGTACCCCAGTTATCAGCAAAAGAATAATCCAAAAATTCCCTTCAGCACCAGAGTCCAGTTATGTAGTGGTAGAAATACATTTTCCTAAGAATGTTAAGTTGACAGGAAGTAAAAAAGGTTGTTGTAAATTAAAAGTGCTCACCACCTCAGAATCCTGGGAAGATGTAATGGCCCTAAGTCTAGTGGCTGAACCACGACCCCTAGTGGAAGGACAAGTGAGACATTGGTCCAACAAATGATCATTTCCACCACAATATAAACATATTCTTCCACGGATGCGACGACTCCACTCACTAGCACAAAGCCGAATAGACTCCACCTGCATAGGAGTCTCCAAATCCGCAGTAGAAGCGGTAGCTGCGGCCGTGGTGCACGGAAACGAGGACTGTCCCTTCTTAGATTGCCAGAGTTGATCCAACCGAATAGGTATAGTGATGAGTTCAGAGAGAAACATGCCCTCGTCCTTAAAAAGTAGCTCCGCATCAAGCGTAAGGTCCGGCTTATTCCAACCGCTTAGAGCCGGAAGCGTCAGGACCTCCAGCGCGTAGTCGGCGACGGATCGGTGTCTTTATTTAAGTTCAAACAGGGGATCTTCAACCGCACGTCCCTTACGCGGGTAAAAAAACGTGCTGCGTTTCATAAACAGTGCGAAGTTGCTGGATTCGGCAGTACGAGCGTTCCACAGAACCGATCCCCAGTTACCAGCCCGGCTCCGTAAACGAGAGATGACGAAGGCGATCTTCTGTTTATCCGTAGCTGGGGGACGATTGGCGAAGTAAAGAGAGCATTGTAGAAGGAACAGCTCACATACCTCTGGATCTCCATCATAATGCTCCGGTTCCGCTACAGGAAGAGGCACGGAAGACTGCGGCAGTGTTGGCATAACTCCCGGCGTCCGGTGGAGCGCCGTTTTGAAAAAATCCCTGTTCCAGTCGGGTTTGCCGATCCATAAGCGCACTTATAGCACGAGTAATCTCGCTAATCTCCTGCCGAAACTCCCTCCAAAAAACGTCCCTGCTCGTGTAGCGCGAGGGATGGGTCCGTGGGATCAACCGGATCCATATATGCCGTTGGTTACTGTCACATGCACAGAGCGTGCGTAGTAAACAAAACAAATGAAGTCCAATGTTTAATGCAAAATAATATTTATTAAACTAAAAGCGACCTCCAAAATAAATAAAGCGGAACAAAAGACAAAACACAAACACAAAAAGGAGGCGAGCTGGCCAGACGCCAGTAGAAACGACAGCGTAACCCGCGATGATGACGATCGCCGACGCCGTCGAGATGGAGAGCAAACGACACTGCAGAGCGCTTAGTCCTGTAACGGGAATCACACAAGGAGAGTCAGGCAACAAGAACCAACGTGACGAACAAGCACAACAGACGGACTGAAATAGGAAGGAGGAAGTAGGAGGTGACCAAAAACAGGAAACCGGAATCAGAATTCCGGTGACCTGGAGCGAGATCGAGTCTGCATAAGACCGCCCACAGAACCATCACCAGGTGATGCATAAGAGATGCTAGAGGGAGCAGTTGTGACACAATGTAAGCAATGAGTTTTATTTATTGCAGTACATCATTATATAGCACCAGAAGACATTGGGGACATAGACAATTTATAATCACCCAGTACTTGTACTTATATAATAATAATTATTATTATTATGAAAGTATGGCGGCACGGTGGCTTAGTGGTTAGCACGTTCGCCTCTCAGCGCTAGGGATTCCCGGTTCGAATCCCCATCTGGGTGGAGTTTCCATGTTCTCCCCGTGTCTGCGTGGGTTTCCTCCGGGTTCTCCGGTTTCCTCCCACAGTCCAAAAACATGGAACAAGTTAATTGAATTCTTAAAAATTGCCCCCTATAGAGTGTGTCTGTGTGAGTGAGTGTGTGCCCAGCGATGGATTGGCGCCCTGTCCTGGGTCTATCTGCCCAGCGCCCGAGACGTTCTCCCCTGGATGGGCATGGGGAACCCCACCGCAACCCTAATAGAGGATAAGCGGGAGATAATGAATGAATGAATGAATGAATTATTATGAAAGGGTTATGAATGGAGTCAGGTAGAACATGCAGGTAATGATCTACTGTTGAAACCCCAATAGAAAGAACTGTAATAATAATAATAATAATAATTATTATTATTATTGTTATTATTATAACAGTTCTTTCTACAGTAGATCATTACCTGCATGTTCTTCCTGACTACATTCATAACCCTTTTCTTTGGCCTTCCTCTATTCTTTCTGCCTTGCGGTTTCATCCTCAGGATACTTTTGCGACTTTTCGCCAAATCTTTGTACCTGTGCCATCTCTTCAATTAACTCTTTCCTTATCTGGTCCATCCTTATCACTCCCAATGAGAATTGTAACATATTTTGGTCTGCGACTTCCAAAAATGTGGGATACTGTATGAAATGTAAATAAAAACAGAATGCAATTATTTGCAAATCTTATAAACCCATTTTATTCCCAATAGAACATACATTCCAGACCTTCAAACTGAGACATTTTACAATTTTCATATTATTATTATTTTTAAACATATCTCAAAGTTGGGGAAGCACGGTGGCTTAGTGGTTAGCATGTCCGCCTCTCAGCGCTAGGGATTCCTGGTTCAAATCCCCATTTGGGTGGAGTTTCCATGTTCTCCCCGTGTCTGCGTGGGTTTCCTCCGGGTTCTCCGGTTTCCTCCCACAGTCCAAAAACATGGATCAAGTCAATTGAGTTCTCCAAATTGCCCCATATAGAGTGTGTATGTGTGCCTGTCTGTGTGAGTGAGTGTGTGCCCAGCGATAGATTGCCGCCCTGTCCTGGGTGTATCTGCCCGAAACGTTCTCCCCTGGATGGGCAAGGGGAACCCCCCTGTGACCCTAATATAGCATAAAGTGGAAAATAATGGATGGATGGATCTCAAAGTTGGGACAGGGCATTTTTTTCTGATGCAGGATTTTTTGCTGCTTTAGTCCTGGGCCTTTGTCAGATTTTATTTTGGATTGTTTTATGCTTCATATGTTTTCTATTGGTGAAGTGTCTGGAATTCAGGCAGGTCAGTTCAGACAATTTTTGTCCCTAACTCCAAATCAACCTTACATCATTTATTTAAGATTATGCACATATTGCTTTCAAATTCTAGCTCCACTTTCAACCTACTTGATGTACTCTTCTTTAAAAATAACTAATACCACATTTCTGCACCAATCTAGCCCATGGTCAAGTCTTGTTTAAACCAAATTATTATAGGTTATTGGAATTGCATAATTATGTTTTCTAAGATTGTATTTGGACTATCTTTATTTTTCAGAATTATTATATTTTATGTTTAGGATTTTTCATTTTTTCCTTTAGAAGTTTAAGTGAAATGAGAAAATCAAATGCTGCCTAAGGTGTTCTTATAGTGCCCTAACATTAAGTCTGTTTGCTCGTGCATGAAATTAACTTTAATTAAATTATTTCTAAGTTCTATTATGTAAATTGCTTAGGATTTAAATAAACCAACCAATTGAGTGATTGTATAGAAAAGAAGAAGAAAAAATATAAGAAGATGACGATGATGAAGAAGTAAAGTCTAAGCTGTTTTCTTACAAATGTAATAAAAGGGTGGAGACTGAGAGAGTAAGGGTTACAGGCAAAAGAAAGTAAATAAAGAGAAAAGTTCTATTTTTGTCCTCTATGCCTGCAGCAGATTCTGTAAGATGACCTAATGTGATTTTGGCCAATAAATGAACCCAGGATGAGTGATGAAGTGTATAAGGTGAGAACACAAACATGCTGCAGTTCATGAAGGCCAGATAGTGACAGGGAATGTGACGGACATTTTTACCTTCTTCTTCGTGCTTTTTGAAACACAAAGTCTCAATAAGAATTTCACAGCCTTACGCCTATGATAACTAAATGTGCTCACGTCAGAAAGATATTTCATTTGCAAATGCAATCCACTAAAGCCCACAGATGTACCCTTCTTTAGTCCATGAGAACAGCTAGTCCATAATTTTATGAAGCAATCTATTTGTTGTCTGTTGGCTTGTGTTGTTTTGTTGTGTACTGCTAGAGGTCCCATTGGAAATTCTATAAGCTTAGAAATAAGATTGTTCATTTACCATTTTTCCAGCACTGAGCACCAATATGCAAACTTCCTCATTCCAATAAGCATTTCTAGCAGGTGGTGTACCATTTTAGCATTTCCCTGATGATGCCTTATGTTAGAAACTAACCAATGTAATTCATATGCCAGTATCGGTGGGTTCCTGCTGCTGTTGTCCTTGTAGAGTTTGATTTTATAGCCCTGCAGTGGGTCAGTGCAGACATTTTTTCATCCACTGAACACACGCTTTCTTATTGCTTCACTTAATTTTTTTCTGCTGAGTTTTATTTACAAGATTAAATTTTAAGATTTTTTTTTTCATATGGGCATTTAGCTTATAATAATTTCTGTCTTAAAATCCCATTTCCTTATCTTGCAAAACAGGATATACAGTACTAGTTCATGTTTAAACATTTTCTTTCATTTTCTCTCTTTGTCATGCTTCTACTTTCTTTTTCCTAAATGCAGTGAGCCAAGGAGGATTGACTGCAGACATTTGTCCAGATCCAGGCGTTCCAGAGAATGGGAAACGAATTGGCTCTAGCTTCCAGTGGGTATTCACTTTTTCTACTGCACTTATCCTAGCTGATGGAAACTGTATGATGCTATTATAATTAGGGCCTGCTGTTTAAGATTATACAGTATTCTTCTCCATTGTCAGCATTAAGTATGTAAAAGTCTAAGCAGTTCAATAGGTCTTAAGCACCTTTGGGAGAATATGTCTCATTTGGAAATCTAAGATTCATGTCACTGTTCCTCAAGTTACACCAAAGAATAGAATCATAGTTTCAATCAAGGATATCGTTTATTATCTTAATCGTAATATAGATGAAATATTCTTATGCTTAAGTTGGTTCAGGTCTAGGCTCAGTGTTATGTACTAATAAGTCAGCTGATTACCTTAGCCACCGCGCCTTAACGAGCTGAAGGGAGCCAGGCACACAGGTAGCAGAATAACAGATCTTTATTAAAGGTCGAGGGACACCAAAAAACATAGAGGTACAACAACGAGTGAACAAAAAACCAAATGTCATGCACTGAGGAAGGGGAACACAGGAGATATATACAAAAAGACCATGTGCACAAAAACCAATGAAAAGAACGAGTTAATTAACTAAACTAATGACCATCAATGAAAGTTAATTAACTCAAAGAATGGGACAGAACAGCAGAACAGGTGATAGGTGCCCTAGGCCCCCTGGCTGCGGGGCGAGGTGGATGCCCTCGGACTGCGTGGTCAGGTGGGCGCCCTCTAACTGCGTGGTCCGGTGGATGCCCTCTGCAAAGAAAAATTTAAAAAAGGCTTACCTAGGAAACCCACGCGGACACGGGAGAACATGGAAACTCCACCCAGATTGGGATTCGAACCGGGAAGCCCTAGTGCTGAGAGGCAAACGTGCTAACCACTTAATTAGGGTACATGATTTAAAATAATGTATTTTCTTTAACACACTGATATAAATGTCAGAGGTGTGCATTATTGTCAGTGTCATGCGTAGGCAAATGGCTCAGCTAGACAGAGGATCGGAAAAACCTGTTTTATAATTATAAATATTTTATTTTTTGCAAATAGAATTTTTTTTTTAATCCATTGTAAAGGAATTGGAACAGCTTTATTTGGTTTGCTAGGTGTATCAGGCACAGAATATGCTGATTTGTGCTCTTTTGTGTTTTTATGATTTACTTATTATTATATTAATTCTAATTGTTAAAAATAAGCACATTTAAAAATTCATTCTTGCAACAAATTTAAAATGTTGTGTACCACTGGGTAAAATCAGCTTTTATTTTATTTTCAATTTATCTACCAAAGACAATAAATATAAATATTCAGTTTAACACTTATTCCTCCTAAATGCACCACAAAGTAACACAGGAGGTCATTCCTACCTGTGGCCATCAAACTCTATAACTCCTTTTTCAATGTGTAATAACAAAACTTATATGTGCAATACAAAATTATGATTTATATGTGCAATTCTATAGAAGTTGCCTTACTTTATTGGATTCACAAGTGCAATATAATTCAATATAGTGTATATAAAACTTTTCCACTGCCACCTCACTTATTATTTTGTATTATTAAATGCTAGTAAAACTTAAAATTAACTTTTATTATATTGCATTTTATTCTTGCATTATTTTGGGGATCATTATTAGTACTTTTAATTCTTTTTTTGTATTTTATAACACTGGAAATGGCACATCTGTGACTACTGCAATTTCCTCCTAAGGAGTAATAAAGTGTTCTGATTTCTAAGATCAGAATCAGAATACTTTATTAATCCCCAGGGGGAAATTGCATCTGTTAAATGTTGCAGTTTTACAAGAGAAATTTAACAACACATTGTTAGAATAAATTTGTAACTTTAAGTAGTGATGATTAAAATGACATGACACAGATATGAACACTAACAAAATAGTAATATAGTGGTATGTTGAGCTGTAATTTAGCCCATGCAAAGGTACAATAAATAATGATTTACTAAAAGATAATGAAGGCTGCACGGTGTTACGATTGATAGAGGAAGACAGGCGACATTTCAAAAAAGTTTCGGAGCTACAAAAGGCAGAAACCAAAGAATGGTGATCAACAGAGAATGCGAACTCAGGAGCTGGACGATCAAACAGAAAAGCTGTGTGCTGGTTCCTGGAAACTGGTTCAAGGCTCGTGGATGACATAGCGTAGTTAGGTAGCAAAGATGTGGAAGATGTCACCACCGGCTGCGTGAGAACTACGTCAAGATAAGTCAACCTCTGACAGTGGAGCACGATCAATCAGGATGCCGTCAGACGGTTGTGCGTCCGAAGGAGTGAGGAGCATGTGAGTAGTCCCGAGCACCTGTGAGTGAGAGCAGACCAGGACTGAGATGTGTGAGATGACAACAGGCAAATTCACAAAGATCCTTCGCGAGGAAGCAGAGAAACCAGAATCCTGAAATAGGAAAGGAGATTAATAAGGAGAAGTAGAGAGTAATAGGTGGGGAGGAGTGAAAGCTGTAGGGTCTCTGACATTAACCCTCCCAGACGGAGGTCCTAAGACCGGGTCCTCGACTGATTGAGGACCTCTTGGGTTGCCTTGGCAATGAATGCGTCCTCTGGATCGTGGGGACAGACTCTCAGGGAAATTTCAGTGGAACTCCTGTATCAACCCCTTGTCCAGGATGTCATCCAGAAAGACCCAGCTGCTTTCTGGTCCTAACCCCTCCCACTCCACTAAAAATTGAAGCCTACGATTGCGTCTGCTGGAGTCGAGTAGGGAGGATACCGTGTACGTATTCGGCTCCATCTCACTGGATGGCCCAGAGTTGACTTACCTTCATGTGGTTTCGAGGGGACCTGAAACGAAGGGCTTTAGATGAGCCACATGAAATGGCGGATGGTTGCCCATGTACCGGGGGAGTCTTAGGCAGACCGAAACCTCATTAATGCGTGCTGCTATAGGAAAGGGGCCTCAAAATTTTGGTAATAGCTTGCAGGTCCCTTTATGACACCAAATATCCCTGGTGCTAAGCCATATCATGTCACCCACTTGGTATTGGAATGTTCACCCCACGACTGATCGGCCTAGCATTTGGCACGTTGAAGAACTGTCTCTATACATTGGTGGACCTGTTCCCACACCCCCTCGCTGTGGCGGAACCATGCGTCAATGGCGGGGAGTGATACCCCTGTATGCATTGGTACAGCATCGATTAAGCTGTGGGACCAAAGTCTAATGTGAACCAGGAGCGGGAGAACCTGCCCAGTTTGGGATCGGCCTCAGCCAGACCATACAGGTAAGACAAGTTGTCTGCCGACCGTTCTCCCTCCCAGGATAAAACGAGATTCGACATCAAAGTTATTAAAGAATAAGGACCAGCGGGCCTGACAGGCGTTCATACAACGGCCCCTTTTTAGTTTAATCATGAGAAGCTGCCGATCCACATTCCGGTAATTACATTCGGCTGCGTTAAATTTTCGGGAAAAATAGGCAATAAGTTGAAGCCCTGGGCCGTCTGCCCCCACTCTGGCACAGAGTGGCTCCTACCCCGATACACGAAGTGTCCACCTCCACCACAAATTGCCTACTGTGGGCCAAATGAAAAAGAATGTAAGCCAAGGTGAAGCAGTTTTTAAGCTCCTGGAAGGCACGCTCGGCCTCGGGCTTCCAGCATAGAGCCTTGGGTTTGCCTTTAAGCAGCGATGTGAGCGGTAACGCGAGCTGACTAGAAATTAGTGAACGATAAAAACCGCTGAAACTCCTTCACCAAGGAGGGTGTGGGCCAGTTAAGAATGGCCTGAATCTATTAGGGGGTTCAGCTCCAACATGTCCTTGGACAACACAAATCCCAGAGATGAGATTTTGCAACAAATAACTGATTTAGTAGCAGGTGAGACTCTTTAGATCTTGGGAGAAGATTTGTTTGCCATCCAAGTAGACAATCACCCCAGTGTCCAAAAACTCACGCAGCACATCGTTAATGAACACCTGGAAGACTGAGGGTGCATTGGATAAACAGAAAGGCACGCTGTATGTACAATGCCCCGATGTGGTAATGAAAGCAGTCTTTCACTCATCCCCCAGCCGTATATGAACGAGGTTGTATGTGAACACGAACAATGTGAAAACACGAACTAAGTTGTCCGAAATTAACAGGAACAGATATGGGTAGCATTTAGTAACCTTATTTAGCTCTCTGTAGTCAATACTAGGGCGGAGCTCCCATCCTGCCTTAGGGACAAAAAAAATCCCAGTTGCAGCGGGTGATATGGAGGGTCGGCTAAACGTGTTTCTAAGGGCCTCGGAGATATACTTCCTCATCGCCCGCGTCTCATCAACCAAGCGCGGGTACAGACATCTCTCAGCAGTGTGCTGGCAATTGCGGTGGGTGGAAGACAGGTGTTGGTCCATCAGGATGGAGAGCCGGATAAGGTCCGTAAGGGAGGACTCGAAGTCGCACCCCGCTATCTCATGTTGCACCTCCATGCACAGACCCTGACGGCCTCGTTCTATCCGCTGCGCGCAGCCGATGTGTAAGAGGTCAGTGTGAATCTGGGTACGGACTGGGAACCCTGGCGCAAACGAATCAGCTCCTCTCCGTGTCTTCTCTGGTTGGGAAAAAAATGCCGTTATAGGACACTATCAACATCAAGAATAACTGAACTTCAGTACCCTATGCCTCCCATATCACAGTGGCCCACTCGCATGCCCTCCCAGTAACCCATGAAATCACCAACGCTATCTCATCTTGCTCACTGGCCACGGAGCGGCTGTGGAGGAACAGCGAGCTTTGCATTAAGAAGGAGGGACAGGTGGCAGGGCTCTAGCTCCCACAGGGAGTTCAACTGTACTGGAGGGGTTAGGCTGCATGGGGGAGGCAGTGTGACCCGCCAGACCTGCTGCCAGTGGAGCGGCTTGGGCAACAGCAGACCAAAGTGCAACCAGACCATGTTCGAAATCTGCTTGTCATTGTAGGAGGGTGTGCAAGATGCCAGTTACCTCTCCCAATTCGCTCTGTAAGGAAGAGCCTTCCGGTCCCTGTGCCCAGTGTGCACTGCTGCTAGCTCTCTCTCGTTGGGACTCTATGTGCCAGTGCGACCTGGGCGGACTTTCCCCTCCTTTTTTCTCTGGCAAAGGATTTCTGTTTCGATTGGTAGAGGAAGACAGCTGACAGTTCAAAAAAGTTTCACAGCTACAAAAGTTTATTGGTGAGGAAGCCAAAACCAAAGGATGGCGATCAACGTAGAATGCAAACTCAGGAGATGATCAAACAGAAAGGATGTCTGCTGGTGTCAACCAGTGGGGACTGGGTCAATGCTCATGGATGACATAGGCGGTAGTGGAAAACGCAGAATAGGCCTGCTGTGTGAAAACTGGTGTAGCTGGTGAAGCGCGTGCAACCAGGATGTCGTCAGATGGGAGTTGCATCCAAAGGAGTAGGGAGCATGAGAGTAGTCCCGAGCACCTGTGAGATAGAAAGCAGACCAGGACCAAGAAAACATGAATGTTTCAAGATGACAACCGGGGAATTCACAAAGATCCTTCGCGAGGAAGCAGAGAATCCGGAAGCCTGAAATAGGAAAGGAAGTAGGCGGCGCATATTGAAACATTAATAAGCAGGAGAAATAGAGCGGGGGATGCGAGAGCCGTACAATCTCTGACGCACGGATACTAACACCAGATACTGGGATAATGTACTTTTAATACTATTCTGCTATTTCTTCTAATTACTTCTAATTAAATCTTGTGTTTAATCCTGGGCGCTTTCCTGTGTGACATTACTATGACTTTTTTATTTGAGCTTATCATTTCTGTCACTCCTGCATTTTAACTCATTGTTTAGTACACAGTTTAAAGGTAATTTACTTACTTTCAATATAATTGTGTGAAGTCCCAAAAAAAGTTTTTGTACATACCTAAATTTTGAGAATTACGAAATGTTTCCCGTTAGTCAGATCTTAAGATAGGTACTTCAAACTCAATTCCTTATCACTATGGTTATACCGTGGTTTTTCTACAGCTATTTGTTGTTTGTAATATCTATCTGTAATATCAATATATGTTGTTTATAATAATGTGTGTGTGTTTATAATAATGTGTGTGTGTGTGTGTGTGTGTGTGGATATATATCTTTTATTATTATTATTATTATTATTATTATTATTATTATTGTTTAGTTTTTCTTTATTAAGGTTTTTTCTGATTGTGATCTGGTTATTTATTCATTTCTCTCCAAAACCACACCAGTGTTGGAGGCAGCATCCAGTTCTCTTGTGATGACAGCTACGTGCTTCAGGGATCAAAGAGCATAACTTGCCAGAGAGTGACAGAGACCCTAGCTGCCTGGAGTGACCACAGGCCGATCTGTCGGAGTGAGTGTGAATGCAGCCCTGAGCTGACACTTTTTGTAAAGAGGCTGTCAAGTTCCATTAAATGAGATGTGCAGTACATACAGATAGGGATAGTGGATGTGAAACCCATTGTTTCTGTTGTGGTAGCATCTGGAATCAAGTCTTTCATACAAATCTATATTTGCAAACTTCAAATACCTGCAATTTCACTACCCCTCATGTATTGCCTTGTAGTTGCAATCACTAGGCTAGTATTTCCACAGGTGTGGGATGCATGCATTTATATAAGGTTACAAAAAAAAAGTTTGTTTTTGCGAGATCTCACAAAAAATTTCATTTAATTTGATGTATTGGGTCCATTTTTAATTCTGAATTACCATTTTATAAATGTGAGCTTATGTAATGTGTATACATTTTGTAGTACATTTTGTAAATAATTAATTAATGCCAATGATTTAAGCTTTTATTTTACTACAACAACTTAAACCCTCCATAGAACAGAATCTAATCATAAACTGAATTGTACAGTAAGTATGTTTACGTTGTCCTAAGTACCTTAAAAACAATAAGACTTCTGGAATGATGTCTGTCAGGCAGATGAGAAGATTTTTTCCCTAGCACAACACAATGGCAGCTGTCAAGCAAGGTGGTGTAGATGTGGTAATTTGAGCTTATTTTATAGCCATGGGACATGGGCAGCTTGTCAGAGTAGTCAATATTTTGTAGATTATTTAGGTATATAAGAGTCAAATGTCAGGCCATCTATTTAACAGCCTAAGCTTGGCTCAAACCGGGTAATGAAAATGACAGTGGACCAAAGCACACCATCAAATCTACAAAAAATAGCAAAACAAAATATGGTTTTGCTGTTGTCTTTAGGCCAGACCTTAATCCAATACATATTTGTTGAATTACTTTACATGTATTGTATTCATGTATTTTGAAGGATATTATTTTTTTTATATATTTACAGCAAAAAAATAGGAAGATAAAAATATTTATTGGTAAAAAAAAATTATAATAAAACACAAATTAGTTTTTAGTTAATCATTTTATTCTGTTTGTAAATGTGTCCACTTTTTCATTCATTCATTCATTATCTCCCGCTTTATCCTCTATTAGGGTCGCGGTGGGGTTCCCCAAGCCCATTCAGGGGAGAACATCTTGGGCGCTGGGCAGATAGACCCAGGACAGGGCGCCAATCCATCGCTGGTCCACTTGTTCAAATAAGCCTTGTTTAAAAATATCTTTGTCACTTTTGGGCGGCACGGTGACTTAGTGGTTAACACGTTTGCCTCTCAGCGCTAGGGATTCCCAGTTCGAATCCCCATCTGGGTGGAGTTTCCATGTTCTCCCCGTGTCCGCATGGGTTTCCTCCGGGTTCTCCGGTTTGCTCCCACATTCCAAAAACATGGATCAAGTCAATTGAATTCTCCAAATTGCCCCATATAGAGTGTGTTTGTGTGCATGTGTGTGCCCAGCGATAGATAGGCGCCCTGTCCTGGGTGTATCTGCCCAGTACCCGAAACGTTCTCCTCTGGATGGGCATGGGGAACCCCCCCACGACCCTAAAACAGGATAAAACGGAAGATAATGGATGGATGGATGGATGGATGGATGGATAGGTGAATGGATGTACACTTTGAGTGTAAAATAGGTTTGGTAGATGTGTTGGTAGTTTAAGTAAAAGTATCAAGCTAAAGGTCTGGATTGATGTTTCTACATTAAAATATTATTGGATATTGAACTTTGCAATTTTTAAAGTTGGTCTTTAAACCATGTAAAAAATATAAAGTGCACTGTACTTTTTTGTACTAGTACTAGTTTGCTGTAAAATTTTGCTGTGGCAAATTATTGGTAATAATTATTTCTCTTATATGCACATTTTTTTTTCCAAAGACTTCCATCACACAAATTAATTAGACATGATGTTTGCTTTAATTATGTTCTGTCATTTTGAGTGCCTACCAAAGATCCTTGCTACATCACAGAAATGCAGCAACCTGGACAGACACCTCATTGAAATGCACAGTTTCAGGTTTAATTAAAATTTAGCTTACTCTGGAAAACATATCTGACTCCACTGTTGAATGTTCATGAGCAGTGACTTAAAGTAATGATTCAATTGTTAGCTAAGGATTTATGATCTGACTCCGTGTGCTAAGCTATCTTTATAAAATATATTTTTTTAAATTTAAAAATAACCTATTATGCTACATTTTGCACACAGCATTAATATCACTAATGCACTGAAACTAGACTAATGCACTGAAACTAGATTCTGATTGAGCAGTGCTATGTATGAGCAGAGTTCTTTTTTTTTTTTTACCTTGGGTTGTTTATAATGCATGTTAAAGCATTTTATCTGAAATGTTTTACGAGTATCATTATCACACTAATTACAGTCTAGGACAATGAATGCAAACTTATAACCTAAAACAGATGGTAGCTCAGGATAGAATGTTGGGATTTGAAGGCCCAACTTTCAGCTTTATGGCTGAAGTCCACTAAATTTAACAATGTGGTCCTTGAACAAGGCCCTTAACCATAATTGCTCCTTGGTTGCTGTATCATGGCTAACACTGTTATCTAACCCCCAAATATTAGGATGCTTATAAATTGCTTTGGATTAAAGTGTCTGTGATATGACTTTAAACAGATGGTGCAACTTTGTGTTGTAAAGAATTATTTACCTAAACAACTATGAAATGAAAATAATGTAGATAAGACCTTAGGAAAGATGAGTTTTTATTACAGTATTTTTTGCTAAGCATACATTTGTATGAATTTTTATTAGGTGACTGAATTTGGCGATTTCTAAATCACATAGATAACTGCATTAAAGTTAGGTAAAGGCAAAGAAGTGAAGACAAATTACCATGTAATAGAGTCAACATTTTCAATAAAGGCTTAACTCTGACCACCAACATTACCGTAGTATGTTGGCTTAACGCACTGAAGGGAGCCAGGCACACCAGGTAGCAGAGAAACGGGTGTAACAGGTGCCTAGGGCACCTGTTCCTTTGTTCTGTTTTGTCCTGTGCCTGTTTGTGTTAATTAACTTTCATTAGTGGTCTTTAGTTTAGTTAATTATCTTGTTCTTTTCATTGGTTGGTTTTGTGCACGTGATCGGGTGTGGTTTTGCATATATTTCCTTCGTTCCTTGTCCTCCGTGCACGTCGTCTTTTTATGTACACTCGTTATGTACCTTTGCTTTTTGGGTGTCTCTACACCTTTAAATAAATATCTGTTATTCTGCTACCTGTGTGCCTGGCTCCCTTTAGCGCGTTAAAGCGCGGCGGCTCTACGCTTCCTATGCGCAGCCGCTTTAATCCTAGGTAGGCGAGTGTAACAACGGGTTTTATTCAAAGGTGACGGAACACCCAATACACAAAGCAAAGGCAAGCTGACATATAAAACACACACACACACACCACATATATATATATATATATATATATATATATATATATATATATATATATATATATATATATATATATATATATATATATATATATATATACACAGTGCATCCGGAAAGTATTCACAGCACTTCACTTTTTCCACATTTTCTTACGCTACAGCCTTATTCCAAATTGTATTACATTAATCTCTTTCCTTAAAATTCTACACAAAATACCCCATTATGACCATGTTGAAAAAGTTTTCTTGAGAGTTTTAAAAATTTTATAAAAATAAAAAACTAAGAAATCACATTTACATAAGTATTCACAGCCTTCGCCATGAAGCTCAAAATTGAGCTCAGGTGCATCCGGTTTCCACTGATCATCCTTGAGATGTTTCTACAGCTTAACTTGAGTCCACTTGTGGTAAATCCAGTTGATTGGACATGATTTGGAAAGGCACACACCTGTCTATATAAGGTCCCACAGTTGACTGCATGTCAGAGGGCAAACACGAAGCATGAAGTCAAAGGAATTGTCTGTAGACCTCCAAGACAAAATTGTCTCGAGGCACAAAACTGGGGAATGATACAGAAAAATTTCTGCTGCTTTGAAGGTCCTAATGAGCACAGTGGACTCCATCATTCGTAAATGGAAGAAGTTTGGAACCACCA
The DNA here is from genome assembly GCA_019802435.1 of Corydoras maculifer. Taxonomy (NCBI): domain Eukaryota; kingdom Metazoa; phylum Chordata; class Actinopteri; order Siluriformes; family Callichthyidae; genus Corydoras; species Corydoras maculifer. The sequence continues at coordinate 838,309 of JAFMOD010001085.1, forward strand.
GGACTCTTCCTAGAGCTGGCCGGCCGTCTAAATTGAGCGATCGGGGGAGAAGGGCCTTGAACCCCATGATTACTTTGTCAGAGCTCCAGCGTTCCTCCGTGGAGAGAGGAGAACCTTGCAGAGGGACAACCATCTCTGCAGCAATCCACCAATCTATATGGCAGAGTGGCCAGGCAAAAGCCACTGCTTAGTAAACGGCACAAGGCAGCCCGTTTGGAATTTGCCAAAAGGCACCTGAAGGACTCTCAGGCCATGACAAACAAAATTCTCTGGTCTGATGAGACAAAGATTGAACTATTTGGTGTGAATGCCAGGCGTCATATTTGGAGGAAACCAGGCACTGCTCATCATGAGGCCAATACCATCCCTACAGTCAAGCATGGTTGTGGCAGTATCATGCTATGGGGATGTTTTTCAGCAGCAGGAACTTACAGACTAGTCAGGATAGAGGGAAAGATGAATGCAGCAATGTACAGAGACATCCTGGATGAAAACTTGCTCCAGAACGCTCTTGACCTCAGGTTGGGGCGACGGATCATTTTTCAGTAGGACAACGACTTGAAGCACACAGCCAAGATCTCAAAGGAGTGGTTTCAGGACCACTTTGTGAATGTTCTGGAGTGGCCCAGCCAGAGCCCAGACTTGAATCCGATTGAACATCTCTGGAGAGATCTGAAAATGGCTGTGCACAGACGTCTCCTATCCAACCTGATGGAGCTTCAAAGGTACTGCAAAGAAGAATGGGCAAAACTGCCTAAAGATAGGTGTGCTAAGCTTGTGGCATCATATTCAAAAAGACTTGAGGCTGTAGTTGCTGCCAAAGGTGGTTCTACAAAGTATTAAGCAAAGGCTGTGAATACTTATGTAAATATGATTTCTTTGTTTTTTAATTTTAATAAATTTAAAAAACTCTCAAGAAAACTTTTTTCCCATGGTCATAATAGGGTATTTTGGGTAGAATTTTGAGGAAAGATAATAATTTAATACAATTTGAAATAAGGCTGTAACGTAACAAAATGTGGAAAAAGTGAAGTGCAGTGAATACTTTCCGGATGCACTGTACATATAACGACGTGCACGGAGGAAGGGGAACACGGAAACTAAAAACCAGACAGCCCTAGACACCTGTTACACTGGCTCACATTCTGATTCATCCCAATGCTGTTTGATGCGACAGAGTTCAATATTCTGTGTGGGTCATTGAAGTTTATCCACACTACACTTACCCAAAAATTATTTATAGAACGTAAATTTGGCTTTGAGATACTATAAAATAAAATATACAATAACATCCATTTTAGTATCCTAATAACAATAAAAATATGAACTATTTTGGGTGAAGTCTTTTTTGAGTTGGATTAGGTATTTATTAGGAAAAAAAATTCACAAAGGTGTGTTGCATCTAGATAAAAATCTAGCCTTATTCTGTCTTGAAAGGCAAGGAGGACACTTACCCCCAGGAGACATTAATCAAAATTAAATAAGGCAGTATTTCACCCCTTCAGGTGAAAGAATAACTGCACTTGACAATTCCTTTGCACCGTTCTTACACATTGCTGATTGATCCAGACATTTTTTACCACAGCATTGCCAAGTATCCTTTTAAAAGATAACACTTTACAGGATGAATAGGAGACTGAAGGTATAAAATGGAAAGTTAACCACTTTAACCTCATAATTTAATAATTTGCTGTGAATTCCTGGTGAGCTCAAGGGATTATTTAGACTTAATTATAGATTAGACTTCAGACCTGTAAATGATGGAGTCTTATTTGATCCAGCCTTGCTGCTCATCAAACTGGCTTTCATGTAAATAGCTTATGTTCTGTTTTTAGTAATGTGTATTATCAGGTAACAGATATATTCATATAAAACACAACAGTTTATTCTGCATAATTCTTGCTATAATATGTACTATGACATGTCCTAATGTTTCAAACTATTAATGACAAAATTCAGAATAGGACTTATAAATACTTGCTCATGAAAAGTAATCAGTAGTATCAGTTGTGTGTCTCAGCATTATTACCTGTTTTTGTTTAAACATCAGTACACCCATGCTCCCAGGATCATTTGCATGTCTTGTAACTGAATATTTTCTCATTGTCTCTGTTGCAGTAATGTCATTAATCAGATCATTGTAATGTAAAAACACAATTAATTTAATTTATTTTTCAACCCAAATATTGAACTATGAATCATATCATAAATTTAAAATGCAAACATGTTGCAGGTTTTATGAGGTTTTAGCCAAAACAACTATTACGTTTTTGTCCAAAAAAATACTATACTCATGGAATATACTTAAAATTTCTATTTGTTAGGTCTGATGACATTAACATGCATTAGCATTTGTTGTGGTAAAACATCAATAACATTAATAAATTATTTCATTTTATGCAGTTTCCTACGGTCAATCCCATCAGGTTCTACAGTTTTTTCTGTTTTACTGCTTTGCTCAGTTTTAGTTGGAATGCTTAGCAATCCCCATTTAAGATGTACTTAACCAATTATGGCTTTAAGTTTGTGTTATTTATTAGGAAAAAGAAAAAAACAGATGCTTGAGTTTTTATACTTGTTATTTCATACTTCTGTTGAATTAAACTGTCCCATATATATTGGGTTCTTTAAAGAATTTTTACAGTAAAATTATAATGTCCCCAAAGAATATCTGTTATCTAATCTTTTCACACTTGACATTTCAAAATCCCTGGCGATGTCCCATTGAGGATCAGACAGTAAAGAAGCCGGTCTGTGCTTTCGAGTTGTCAAAGAAAATCCCTGACTAAAGACCAAGAGACGTTAATACCTCTCTGCAGAAAAGAAAGCGAAGGAAAATCTTAGTCAAATAACAGTGAAGCGTAACGTAAAGTAAATTTGACCATTTATTCTGAAAAAAATGTTTTTAAAATAGCTATTTTATATTTGTTATTAAAATAGTATAAGAAATTTTTCATATGGAATACAGTCACCGACATACTAATGATTAAGACATGGAAATAATTTATTCAGTGGTGGGTCATGCATTTTATACCTAGGCCTTCAGTAATGCTCTGTCTGAATCAATCTATCTGTCAATAACTATTTTATAGCTATATTATGTGGAAATGCTGTATGAAAAGGGAGTCCATCACAGATAGAAGTAACTAACAATAACCTCATAGAATTGCATTATTATTTAGGAAAATAACACTCACCAGAAATCCTGATTAAATACTGATTTAAAATCCAAAATCCATCCCTTTTTTTCAAAATGAGTTAAATAAGTTCTCCCTCAAAATTCCCTTTTGTAATGTCATCAAAACTAATGATGAAAGTCAAGAGATATTTCTGACATAAGATTTAATTTGCTAAAAATGTCCAACCAAGGTGGTACACTCTTTTACTATCCAATCAAAGGGATATTTATAGCAAATTTATTGCTAAATGCCCTTGGTGACGGAAACTCAAAATCTAATTGGTTGGAGCAACAGGCTGATTGACACTTTTTAAGAACTGATTTTGAAGAACTTGGGAAAATATTTAACTCTCTGCAGTTATTATATTGTTACAGAGCTGACATACTTAAGTAGATAAACAATGCATATGCTGAAAGTTTTGATTATCTTCATATGTGTTTGTCACTTCAACAGCAAGAACATGTGGATCTAATCTGCGGGGTCCCAAAGGTGTAATCACCTCCCCAAACTACCCGGTGCAATATGAAAACAATGCTCATTGTGTGTGGGTCATTAGTGCATCAGATCCTGAGAAGGTAAGATCATCGATTTCAAAATTATTTTTGATCTTTGAATGCCTTACAAAGGAAATAAACTTTTGCAGTGACATAAACACATCTGTGCGACACTGCTCAAAGTTTGTAAAAACTGTGAATAGATCTTTAAAATGTTTAATGCTAAAAATGATATTGTTTTCAGCATAATGAAATTATTATTATTCATAGTATTCATAATATTCATATTATTCATATTATTATTATTCATATTATTCATATTATTATTAATAGTAATAATAATATTAATAATAATATTAATAATAATAATAATAATAATAATAATAATAATAATAATAATAATAATAATAATAATAATAATATTAGTATGAATAATATGAATAATATGAATCATTTACAATTGGAGCAACACAGTTGGAGCAGCACATTCTTAGCACGTTCACCTCTTAGCACTGTTGATTCAGGTTCAAATCCCAGTCTGGGTAGAGTTTCCATGTACTCCCTCTGTTCGCATGGGTTTCATTGTGCTGGCACTAAAAGTACCATTGCAGAAACCATGATGAGTACTTATTATGATGCAATTCAGAATTGGGACCCAATGACAATTGATATAAATGCACAGGAACAAGATTTTAACCTCATTAATGACTATAACTATTTAGTCCTCATATTCTTACCTGTTTCTAAAGAACAAAACAATATAAATCATAGTGACACAAATATTAATATTAATATTAATTGAAGAAAGCATCTGTGAGTATTTTCATTTAATACTTTTAAATTAACTATTTAATACTTTTAAATTAATACTATTAAATTAACTATTAACTTAAATTTGAAAAGAAATAGAAAGTGTTACATACAATTGTAATGTAAGTGACTTTTTAATTTAAATTAAAAAGGCTTGCATTTTCTGTTATGTTACTTATATCTAAGTTATGATTTTTAGATTTAGTGTGATGAATTCCGTGATGTCTAACACTTTTCTGTGATTTAAGGTCTTAGTATGTAGTTTGCTTTGGTTTCAAAGCCCACAAGGGGTTATGCATTGTCTCTGCAAAGCCCACAAGGGGTTATGCATTGTCGCTGCTTTGATGAATTCTGTTGCCTCAAGTAGTGCTGACATGCCTAAAAACCCTTTGAGGTACATAGTACATCCTTTTTTTATATATAACTGGCTTCTAGCTACTATGTTTTTCATTTGGCTTTTTTGTATTTGTGAATGAAATCAATTTTTAGAAGCTTTGTGAATTTTTCTAATCATTACTATAAGTAATGTGGCATTACAGCTGTTTTGACCCAATAATCCCCACTTGGAGCCATTGCGTTTTATTCAAGTATTCAACTTTCATACTTGTACTATGTGCACTTATCATCATTCTGAGGCTTTGTCACTAACAAATGAAAGATCAGTGCAGTTGTATCAAAATAACTAAATTCTCGATACTTCCTTAAATATTCTTTGTGGAATCTTATTTCTGTCTGTCTGTCTGTGTCTGTCTGTCTGTCTGTCTGTGTGTGTGTGTGTGTGTGTGTGTGTGTGTGTGTGTGTGTGTGTCCAGTAAATTATTGCTGTGAGGTTGTTATTTTATCATTTTTATTTTTTACATCAAATTCATCTTGGTATAATCTAAAACACTCATCTTTTTCCTAACATATGTTTTCCAATGTATTGTCTGGTTAATAGTAATTTGCATGTTTGCTTTGTGATTGGCTGCTCATAAAGTTTGAATTCTTATCAGCTCCCTTGTCCAAATCCACAAACTCCTGAATAGAATTGATGCAAGATGCTGCATTTATCTGTTGTGTATGCTCAGTCTGTTTAGCTAATACTAGTACTTACATGCCACTTTTGGTTACTGATTCCTTCAGTCTGCTTACCATCTGTGATGAGGAGAATGGAACCACACTATGGGGTAGGACAGTTAGGTTAGTTGTTCCTTGGTTTTATAGATTTATTAAATATTTGTGCTGTGAAACTAGAAACCAGAACATCAAATAATGATTTTAATACTTCTAATAGTAAGAATTATATAATGGGTAGTCCATTAGTAAATGTTTGGTAATGTTTTATTTTTTAATATTAATATTATTGTCAACTCATAAGAGTGATTTATAAGAGCATGTTTAACAGCCTATTGATATGCAAATTAAAATAAACGAAATGAGCACTGGAATGTAAGAACTTTTCTGTTCTGTCTTCTACTCTTTTACTTTATTTATTTGTTTATTAATGCATGATGCTGTTTAGTAAGTTAAAAAAGAAAACAAAGTTGAATTAGGTGTTCTCCTCAGAGGTACATCATGCTTTTCAAAAGTGGGGTGTTTAAACACCCACACACTCCTTGTTTGCTATTTCCCTGCCTGTGTAGCATATTTTGGTATGTCCCCGAATAGCCTTCCCAGTTTTCATTCTCTCTGCCCTCATTTCCTCCTTGATGGTTCTGGTACTACCTGATTCATTGTCTCTACATCATCCAACCTTCTCTCTTTTTCATTTTCTACATTCGCCAGTTCCTCAATATGCTATTTCCCACTTTTCAATATTATCTTGTTTGAAAACACATTACCATTTGCATCCTTTATCACTCTTACATACCTTAATGTCTGTTCAATCCACCTGACCAGTCAATACAAGCTCTTTTTACTTTCTTTAATGTCCATACACTCATTCATTCATTCCATAAGCACCTTCTTTAGCCTTTATCACATTTCTCAGACATTGCTGTATTTTCTCCTTTTACCACCAAGTATATTTTCCAGATGTAACATCTGTCCAGATGTAAGGTACTCTGATGACTATTGCGCTTGTTGCCTGGTTGTTTAGGTCTCTTTCACATTTATCTAAATCCCTCTCACCTCTCTTCTGAATTTTCCACCACAGTCTACTTCCTTTAATCTCCACCATCTGATCCTTGATCCCTTTGCTATAAATAGATTAATCTTCTTCACCAATAAAGACATCCTACAATCCACCACCTGATGCTGTCAACCTCCACTCCACTCTCTTTTCTAAAGAACATTGTCCCCATCTCCCTCTTCTACTTCTTCTCTTCCAAACAGTAGTCTATTTTCCACCAGCACACCCTATTGGCTGACATTATTGAAGGCAGATGTTTTTAACAAAGACCTTATTAGGTCCAGTATGAAATCTGATTTATGACCTGCATGTTTGATTTAGCACAATTTTACATCGGATGCCCTTTCTGAAGCAAGGCTCTTCATTTGTTTGTGCTGGGGACCATCACTAAGAGTGATATGTACACCCCTATTAGCTAGATTATTAACAATAATCATGGTAAGGACTTTTAATAAAATGCCCAATAAAAAGGGTTCCATGAGGCATGTTTTTTCTCTAGATATTTAAGAAAATCATATTAAACTTATAGGAAAGAGAAAGCAATGTCAGTCACTCAAGCAGTTGTAAGTCAATCAATATCTCTTTAAAATGTAGCTAAACTTCTTGAGAAAACAATTACTGAGATGTTCTGTCATGTTAGAAATTGTGTTTATATGGACCATGTGTAGTGTTTTCACCTCCAAGCTAAGTCTACTGTGCAAAGTGTTTTTGCTTTTGACAGGATAATTTAAAGAGCTGTGGACTGAATGCTTCTCATTTAAAGTTTCATCAAGCACTTCACTCTGAATTCTTTGCCAACTTTAACAGATTGCCTGTTTAGAACCAAGGGAAAAAATCTGTACTTTTTGAACAAATATGTCATTATCAAATAGAAGCATTTTCAAAACGTTATGTTGGTTTTCCTTAATAGAGAATATCTAACCAAAAAGGTATGTAGATGTGTATATATAGATATATAGATATACAGTGCCTTGCAAAAGCTGCAGAGACATTCTCCCCTGGATGGGCATGGGGAACCCCACCGCGACCCTACTAGAGGATAAAGCGGGAGATAATGAATGAATGAATGAATATAATCTATGTAGATATGCAGGTAAACATGTTCGTATACTGAATGAATATATTACTTTGTTTTTTTAAATACCAATAGACAGCTAAAAAAGAAGGAAGTGGGTGGGGCATGCTTCAGCACCTGAAATTAATAAGAGGGTGAAATGGAGCATGATCGGCCAGGAAATGAGGAAGTGGGGGTGTCAGAAATAGAGGATGTAGTTGGCTATCTGACATTACCCCTCCTGGACCAGGTTGCCGACTGGTCAAGGACCTGGCGATGTGGCCGTCCTCTGGGTTGTGGGGCCGGCCCCTCGGGGGAAATTTGTCCTCCACAGGACATCCTCCGCTCAGGTGACTCAAGCTGGGGGAAGCGTGAGTCACTGAAATGAGGCGGTCACGGAAGACGGGCGGCACGTAGAGCGCGTCGGAGGGGCATCCAGAGAGGGTGTTGGTCCATCAGGATGGAGAGCCAGATGAACTCATTAAGGGAGGACCTTATGGGAGATCTATCTGTACGTCTATCTATCTGTCTGTATGTCTGTCTGCCTAGCATGCATCATTTTGCATGATTAAATCACAATAATACACAACCTCCTTGTTGCTTTTATAACACGGTTACAAAACACACTATAATAAAAACTAAAAAAAGTTAAAATGTGTAATCAAAATTGTTGAAATCAAACTCATGATTTCCATTGACCTCACAATAAATACATTTCTTAAAACAGTTTGTGCAAACAGCAAAACTCAATGTAATACCTGCAAAAGCATGTAACTTGCTAGAGTGTCTAATCCAGACTCTGCAGACATCTGCTGTAATATTCTTGCAAGCTACATCAATGGCAGAACAACATAAAGTTGTTTTTCCAATATTCAGCTGCACCTGGTGACCAGCTCAAGCCATCGTAAGACAATGATTTACAGTTTTTCTCGAATGCTAAAACACATTTCATGCATTAATTTCCCCAAAATGTAAACACAAAACCCTTTTCACAAAACCCTTTTTTTGTCAAGTTTACAGGTGTGTCTGTGTGTGTGTGTGTGTGTGTGTGTGTAGGAGGAATGCTAGTTTGGGTGTGTCTGTCACCTATTCTGCACTGTGAGCTATTGCAACCAAATACAAATTCCTTGTGTGTGTGAACATACTTGACCAATAAAGTTTGATTCTGATTCTGATTCTGACACCCTAAATTCAGAAAACCTTTGACTCTTCCTGCAAAACCAAACTTTTGCCTCACAACAGTTGCTCAAAACCAAGCGTTGTCAAAACAGGACTTAAGTCAATCAAAATGAACATCACTGACAGTCATTATACACACTACCAAAAAAAAAACCACAACGATCATATCATTAAGCTATGTGGGAAATAACTCCTTGTATGCCAGGTCCATGCTCGGCATGCCAGGTCCATGCTCACCTATGTCATTACATGGCAAGAGATGTTTCCTGGTATAGGGTGGCCACTCATAAACCTTCCAACGTTAATCTACTGGGCTGAACTTGAAGTCCCGCTTCCCTTATAGTCAATCCATGGACAAGAACATGGTCAATGGAATCAATGACGTTGGACGGACGGCGCGTCCTTTCTGACAGAATGCTGGCCTCCACATCCTAGCGAAGTCCAGGATTTCCCTTCTGGGTAAGCGTCTCATTTTTTTTGTTCGCCGCTGCCGCGTATCCCGTTTCTTTGGTCAGCCCCGGCAGTCGGGTCGTATAGCCGCTTCTCCGGCTGCAGCTTTCGGCTGCGTTAGCTCGGCGCCAGCCCCGCCATTAGCCGTTTCCCCGGCTGCAGCGTTCTGCTGTGTTAGCTTGGCGCTAGCTACGCCATTAGCCATCTCTCCGGCTGCAAAATCCTGCTGCTTAACCTCGGCGCTAGCCCCGCCATTAGCCGTTTCTCCGGCTGCAGCATTACGTCTGCGCTAGCCTGCCGTTAGCCGTTTCCCCGGCTGAAGCGTTCGGCTGCATTAGCTCGGCACTAGCTCCGCCATTAGCCGTTTCCCTGGCTGCAGCGTCCAGCTGCTTTACCTTGCCGCTAGCCCCGCCTTTAGCTGTGTCTCCGGGCTGCAGCGTTCCACTGCTTAACCTTGACGCTAGCCCCGCCATTAGCCGTCTCTCCGGCTGCAGCGTCCCTCTGCTTAACCTTGGCGCTAGCCTCGCGGTTAGATTTTTTCTCTTTTCCTTCTCCCTCCTCGTGGGTATAAACGATGAGGGTTATCGACTGCGTCCCGGAGTATGGGGAGATCGTGCTCCCTCTCTCAGTTCCATGTAAGCTCCCGGCACCTTGTGACGGAGTGGCTTTGAAGCCACTCCCGTACATCATCAGCAGTCGCAAGGTGTTTGAATGTGTTACCAGTCGGGAGCTATCAGACAGGGAGAGGGTGCTGTTCTACCTCTTCAGACTTCTGGGACCCGCGCAGAGGTGGGCCGAGAGCTTAGTGGCTGCCGGGGATGACTGCCTCACTTCAGCCAGCCGGTTTGAGGCGGCCTTCTTAGGGAGGTCAGCGAGCCGTCAGCGAGCACCTGAGAACCGTGAGCAATCAGCTTCGCAGCGTCTGTAATCCACCCTGCAAGCCGCTCCGCGCCGCCTGGGAGCTGCTGCGCGCCACCAGCGGGCCGCTCCTCGCCACTGGCTACCCGCTCAGCGCTTCCAGCGTGCCGCTCCGCGCCGTGAGCAATCCGCTTTGCAGCCTGCGGATCAGTAATCCGTCGCCTCCGTGCTCCCAACAGGCTACGTTGCCCCCACATCCTCAAAGGGTCACGTCCCCCCCACACCCTTAATAGGCCATGTCGCCTCCGCGCTCTCAACTGGTTACGTTGCCCCCACGTCCTCAAAGGGTCACGTCACCCGCGCGCTCTCAAGAGGTCACATCACCTCCGCGCTCATGACAGGCTACGTTACCCCGACGTCCACAAAGGGTCATGTCGCCCCCGCGCTTTCAAGTGGTCACGTCGCCTCCGCGCTCTCAACAGGCTACGTTGCCCCCACGTCCTCAAAGGGTCATGTCGCCTCCAATCCCTTAATAGGCCATGTTGCCTCCACGCTCTCTACAGGCTATGTTGCCTCCAGGTCCTCAAGAGGCCTCACCGCCTTCGCGACCTTAAAAAGCCTTGTCGCTTTTGCGCCCTCAAAAGGCGTCGCCGCCTCCACGCCCTCAAAGGGCAGCGTCACCTTCACGCACTCAAAACGCCTCACCGCCTTCGCGTCCGCAAAAAGCCTCGTCGCTTTCACACCCTCAAAAGACCACACCGCTTTTGCGCCCATAAAGAGCCTCGTCGCTCTCGCGCCCTCAAGAGGGCCTTGCCGCCTTCGCGCCCTGAACAGGCCTTGTCGCCTTCGCGCCCTCATATGGTCCCGGAGGGTGCCGGGCCCACTTTGTTTTTTTTCTTCCCGGTTGGCCATACCCCCCCGGGTATTCGCGCATAAAAATTGGTGGAGGTGATATGTCAGGTTTGGGAGTGCAAGGCCACTCCCCCCGGGTTTTTCCCGGGATTGGATCCTACCTAATCACATGCGGCCTGCTGACTTCACTTGAAGAGAGCATGCTCCCTGAGTCAGCAGGCCAGCATTATCTTAGTCTTTACATGTGTTGCACTCGGGCTATGTTTCGTATCGGTCACGTTTACTTTCGTTTTGTTTGTATTTTGTATGTTGGTTTTTCTGGAGCGTTCTGCCCATGCTCTGGGTTTTCGTTCTTGCCGTTTTTTGATTAAACACCTCCCTGCTGCTTACCTGGTCGCCTTGCTCACTCACTCGCGTAGCAACGCGCAACGCCTCCATTGGACGGACGGCGCGCCTTTTCTGACAGCATGTAAAACTGTGATGAGATTTACACTGACCACACATTAACTGTAAAGACTAATTTTCACATGCCAGGTCACAATGGGGACAGGAGACAGTGTTTGCCAGACATAGGAACAAGATTTTATTAACAGATAAATCATGAACACTGGCCACTTTCGGTACTAAGATGGACATGTCCATCTCTCTCCATTATGCTCTCGTTCCTGTGACTTCTTCCCACTCTCACTGCATATCCCACCTCTCTTAAAACAGTTGTGAAGACATTATTAGCAGAGAGGGGCATTCAGGACCTCTGTATTATTTTTCTTTAATTCACCTGTCTCAGACTTCTTTTGCCCACAGGCTCTTGACATCTTCTCTTTTAGTGTATTTCATTTACAGTTTTACAGTAGTGCATAGTCTCAAAGCAGCTTCAATATTTTAAGATTGAACCCCAAAGAGCAAAAGTGGAAAGGAAAGACTTTTTTTTTTAAATGTCCCCTTTGGAAATTATTTAACACACAGATAGTAGAGTTCAAAATATAGCAGTATGCCTACAAAAAGTGCAAAATTAAAAAAAAAAATCTCTCATATATATATATAAAATTGTTACATTACCTGCTTAGTTTAAGACATTTGAATTATGAAATGGTTGTGAATTAGAGTAATATCTGTGTAGTTGCTCAACTGAGATAATGTAAGAATGCTGATAATAGGCCTGTCCTAATTATGTTCTTTTTTTCTGTTTTGCTTCTTCCAATTTTTTATCCCCTCTCCTCCCTTAAGCAATTTTTTCTGCATATTCATTTTTCTTTTAACTCACATCAAATGCTTACGTAAATTCACTGTCTCCAAACTTTCTTTATAGCGCACTATACATCGTGCATTATAGATAGTTTTCAGGGTCGTTTTTAAAACTCACATTTTCGGTTTAAACAAAATTATTAATTTACAAAAAAGTAATTGCTACAATGAAAGACACAAATCCTGTTACCCATTTTAACAAATTTACTATGTAAGTACATAATAATGTAACACTCTGCATTACAACTACAACAAATTATTAACATAAAAATGAATCTTTTCAATAAAAACGTTAAAAATATGTTTAATATGTAACAACACGGTGGAGACAGCTGGACCTTTTTCTAATTTACAAAGGTTTCACAGCCTGGGAAATATTTGTTTCATGGTTTGTTATTCCTCAGTAAGATTTTTTTCCACAGTCCCAAAACTATAAAATCTGATAAATTGGAGATTAAATATTCTAAATTATAATTATTTATTCTAAATAAATATAAGTTATGAATGTATATGAATGATTGTGTGCCCTGTGATGGAGTGGTGGCTTGTTTAAAGTTTAAACTTTTTTTGTTAAAATAAAAATAAATTTAAAAAATGGTTATTTTAATTTTACAGGTCATCAAATTGGAGTTTGAGGAATTTGACCTCGAAAGAGCTTATGACACATTAACAGTGGGCGATGGAGGAAAGATTGGCGATGCCAGAAAAGTGCTATATGTGTAAGTTCGATTTAAAAATCAATTCATAAAACATACCATAGCCTTTTTTTTACAAATTTAAAAACAAATTCAGATGTGTATTGAAATGATAAAGTGAGATTTATTCTGTTTTTATTTTAGTCTGACTGGTTCCAGTGTGCCCGATTTAATTGTAAGTATGAGCAACCAGATGTGGCTGCATCTCCAGTCAGATGATACTATTGGTTCCCAGGGTTTCAAGGCAATATATGAAGGTTAGTCTGAATTATGTTCTGAGTATTCAGAATGTTATTTTATTCAGCAATTAGAAATGTTAGGAGCTGAGCACAAAGAACAAAACATGCATAGCATGAGACATATAGTGACATACAACACAGACATATTGAAGACTATAAAATAATGAAGCAGAGTACTTGGATCATTAAAATATATCCGCTTTTTAAATATATGTTTAAAGTGTGGAAACATGACATCTTTTTTAGATTCATATAGCTTTAGTCATATTTAATCTGTTTCCCAAATATTATTGGGGTCTGCCAGGCAATAGACACTGGCACAATGCTTTTTACTGCCCTCAAGCATTGAGTTACAGACATATTGTGTAAGAGAGCATTGGGTTCATGGAAGATGGAGACTTTCTGGAAGGTTCAACACAATTATTGACTTAATGTTCATGAATTAACATGGAAGGAGCTGTTAACGATAGCAAATGTGTATTTTTAAATGTGGCATATTTGATGTTTATTTCAAATGTGCATAGTCTTTATTAGATATGGATGTCAAACTAAATCTTCAATCACTGTGCCAGCCATTCAGAACTGTAACCTTACAATTGAGCAATTCTCACTGACTGGATAGACAATGACACAAACCCAATTAACTTTGTGTAAACTCAATTTCACACTTGTGCTCCTAGTCACGTTGTACTGTTTGACAACAGTCTCACCAGGGAGGATCTGCTGGACATTTCATTTTTTACATTCTGTAGGCTTCATGTTTCAATATGTCTTTAAGAATTAAAAAAATCTATTTGGCTGCTTATTTAAAATTTCAGTTATACTTCAGTAAATCCTGGTCAACAACGTGAGAATCTTATACACAGTAATTTTGGGTCTGGCAGCCAATGGAGAAGAAAACTGAAAAATATGACATAGATATAAACATAACCCCAAGACACAGGTGAAAGTGAAACTCTGTGTGTTTTATAACACAGTATCTATTAAGATTTTTTTTATTAAACACATACACACACACACACACACACACACAGAGAACCAGTTCTGCTTCACAGATGTTAAAACCATCTGGTCATCTCCATATTTCATCATATTTTTGCACAGACCAGATGATTCATGTTGTTCTTTGACTTAATGGTATTCATCTACAAATATCAGGGCACACATTATTTGTACATGTTTTAGTGATATATAAATACATATAATAATGTATTTTGTCATTATTTTGACATACATTTTGTAGACAATGTGACCCCCCCCCCCCTTTTTTTTTTCAAATAGATTAAATTTTGGAAGACTGGAAGAGACGCATCAGGTGTTTCATAAAATGCTAAATATCTTTGCATTACTGCCAGAACTAGGAAGATCATTTATTTGTTCAGCACTGGTGAAAGATATAAAGTCAGAAATCACACTTTTTATAAACAACTAAAAGTAAAATAATTTTATATTTGTTTTATATTTCATCATTCATCATTTACTGTGATTTCTAAGTATTTAGATTTTAAGTTAGGGTTTCAGGCCAGGTAAGTAATAAACTAATTGCATAATCAGCTGGTGACTTCCTAATCATGCGCTCAGCAGTAATTTCAAGAAGATAGGTCCATCATGTTTGTGATCCTGACGTTCAATGGCCTGTTGCAGCTTCAAATGTATTTTACTTATAGTTAACACTTTGCAGTGAAAAACACATTACTGGAAAATTACTGGCTGTCTGGGTCAGTGAAGCGCTTACCGGCTGAGCTAATGGCATGGATGTTAACACCTAAATCTACTCTGCCAGAGAATCATTCATTTGTCCTTGTCACTTTATGCAGTTAGGAAAAGCCCATCACTTTTTTTTCTTAAAGAAGTTTAAAATTGAAAGGCACCTCAATTTTACATCCTGGCTGTTTTTTTTTTTTTGTAAAGAGATTGACAAAGGAGGATGTGGCGACCCAGGAGTACCAGCCTATGGCAAGAGGGTTGGTCATAGTTTTCGTCATGGTGATTTACTGACCTTTGAGTGTCAAGCGGCCTTTGAGCTGGTTGGGGAAAGAACCATATCGTGCCAGCAGAATAACCAGTGGTCTGGAAACAAACCCAGCTGTGTCTGTAAGTATTTATCCAAAATATGTAGCTATAATTATCACTTTGCCATTTAGAATGATGAACACTCAATATTTGACAGATAAATGATGCCAGGCTGAATGCCACTGAGTTGGCTGGTGTTTTTCAACAGACAGTTTTCTGATAACTTGTTTTAGTGCTTTTGATCATATAGTTGAATATAGCTGAATATAGCTGAATAGTGTAATGTTTAGTTTTAATGCTGCAAAAAACACTGTTTTCCAGACAAACTCTGTTGATAATTAACCATTTTATTTGTACATATCTGTTTATTGATTGAGGCCCCATCCAAACATACCACCTAAGTCATCCTCTCTTTACTGACTAGCCAGCCCATTTACAAGTTCTTACTAAAGTGTATAAGATATGCCTTTGTTTACAGCTTTCTAACATCATCAAGCCAATTTATTCGAGAACCTAGGTTTTCCAAATAATTTTTCACACATGAAACAAATCATCTTTTCATCAAGTATGTATTAAATATATTGATTTTCTTATTTTTCCATCCTTCTACAGTCTCCTGCTTCTTCAATTTTACTGCCCCATCAGGCATCATACTCTCACCCAATTATCCAGAGGAGTATGGGAACAATATGAATTGTGTGTGGCTCATTATAGCTGAGCCTGGCAATAGGATTCATATCATTTTCAGTGACTTTGATGTGGAACCTCAGTTTGACTATCTCATCGTAAAGGATGATGGGATTTCAGAGCCCACAACATTTGGCAGCTTCTCTGGAAAGGATGTTCCTTCACAGATTGCCAGTAATGGCAACATCATGCACCTGGAGTTTCAGTCGGATCACTCAAACACCGGAAAAGGCTTCAATATCACATATACAAGTAAATAGACTATTTTAATTATTCTTGTAAATTGTTTATTTTATGCTTTGTTATGTAGTACATATATTACACTAAACATATATAAGAAAATATGATCATGTATTATTTGTCACAAACTTTTTTAAAAGGTTGAAGTATTTAGTTAGGTAAATAGTTAATTGCCATGAAGATCAAATAAAAATAATTTTGCATCAGGCACTTTCAGATTTTAATTATTTAAAGTATTAGATTTTCACATCTAAATCTGGCAAACCTGTTTTTTAAATTAAGATTGTTGAGAAATGCAACAGTTAAAGCAGTTGTTAGTACTAAATTAAAAGCTTTTCTTTCTGATACAAAACTCCCAGTGCTTTAATACCAGTCATTTTGATTAATTATTGATATTTTATTTCATTAATTTATTTACTATAACTGCCAAGTCTTAGAACATTTTACCAGCATCCAAGTATGATTTTAATGTCTTACCTAGTTGTGAAATAAACATTCTAAATGTAAAAAAAAAGACAAAATGTAAAAACACACTATAGACATATTGGAATAATTCATACTGTAAGAATGGGTCTCTTAACCAATACATTATGTATTGTACATATAATAATACATAATACATTTTGCAGGGAGCAGAAAGTTAAAACCATATCAAGTCAAGGATAAGTTTTATATATTTTCTCCTTCTTCTTAATATCATTTTGAAGGAAAGTATAAGTCAGATAATAAGACCATATTTGCCTGTGTGTGTGTGTGTGTGTGTGTGTGTGTGTGTGTGTGTGTGTGTGTGTGTG